>JAFNEN010000253.1:0-265000 GCA_019343175.1 Oedothorax gibbosus
CAACATGTTTGCATAGTGTAAAAACTGTTATAGAATACTACTGCCAAAAATCACAATTTTTAGAAATTTAAGATTAAAAAGCTAAAAATAGCAAGCACATATTTTTAAAAACATAATCATGTAATGAGTTTCTTTGTTTTTTTAACTTAAAAAAAACGCTATAGAACTATTCATTTAAAATCCCCGTATAAGAATTTTCAACTGGAGATTAAAACACTAAAGAAGTAATTTAGAGTAATGAGAACCTTGTTCAGACGTTCCATTATTTAAAAAAAATTAGCTTTGGCTTCTTAAAGAAAAATTAACAAATACTATAACACTTATTAAAAATGCTTCTGTTAAGAACAGTCCCTTAATAATAATACTATAATTTCGAATAACAACAAAATTTTAAATTGAGATAGATCATTTAAATCTCAACTATAAAATGCATTTAAAGTATTAGAATTTATGCGAATATAGATATTGAAAAGTTTTTTTTCAAAACTTAATTCAAAAACACATTTATTAGAAAACAGAATGCCCGAACTAAAATGAATATAAATCTAGAGAAAACAAATGTAAATATGTGTTTAAAAACTATACATTAGGAGGGAAAAACAAAAAATAATAATTAATGCATTACGAAAAGATACAAGAATAAAAATATTTAGAATAGATGATAAATTTTCACCAAAAAAGAATAATTTTAAAAACTCCTTACCAAATATCATTTTGCAGGAATTCTTATATGGAAACACCGTGTTCTTTCTTTGACTTTTAGGATAGTATGATGCAAAAAACTTGCCATTATTTGTTGCATTAACAAAAGTTTACAAAATAAATTATAAATTTCGAACTCTTGTAACCAAAATTTCTTATCAAAATCACAGCGAACTTTGTGTAAACAAACAAACGCACGTTGAAAGTTGCGCCATGGCGCCATCTATTGATAGCTTTCTCATGACTTCCAATTTTGATCGAGCTTGGACGGCATTATATGTAGGGGGCTATGATCCGAGCTACGCTCACGCTGCTCGGCTGTTGCCATTTCTGAAACTCAAAAAGATATCTAATAAGTTATTTACAATATTTACACAAAAGTCGTAACAATATGCATGAAAAATCAAGGAAAAGGTCTGAATAAAATAACCTCTATTAATGAAAAACGTGAAAGGTTTCATCAGGCAGAAAACTGCTAAAGCTGCACTCTGGTTACATTACCATTTTAGCTTCCACACTACGTTTATAACGTAAAAAGTGGAAGGTTTTATAATCGTTCAGTCCGTCTGTCCGGTCTGTCTGTCACCCACTTTCACAGAAAGAACCACAAGTCCCACAGACAAGTGGGATACGTCATTTTTAAAGCAAAAAATCAGATTAGGCTACATTCCAAATTTCATTAAAAAATTTAAATTAGAAGTTTATTTAAAATTTAAATAACTAAATTTTTTTTATCTACATTGAAATAACATGCAAATTCTATTTTTATTCATATTTTCACTGTTGTCATCCACAAGTCCCACAGACAAGTGGGATACGTCATTTTGAAGCAAAAAATCAGATTAGGCTACATGCCAAATTTTATTGAAAAATTTAAACTAGAAGCTTATTTAAAATTTAAATAACTAAAAATTTAATCTACATTGAAATAACATGCAAATTCCATTTTTATTCAATATTTTCACTGTTGCCATTTCGTTAAACGTACGAGAAACTTTTGTTAAAATAAAAATACACTTTTGAAAAAATATTTATTTATGTGATATAATTCGGTTTGGATTGTTGTATTATGGGGAGTTCTTTTAATGGTTCTATATATATGTATGTAGAAAGATGCATAGAGAATTCTAACTTGGCATAAAAAATATGCTAAGTTTCGTTTTTATTTTTAAAGCATCAATTGTACAAATTATAAATTTTTTGAACTGTAAATTAATTTAACAAACTATAAATAAGTGAATTTTCGAAAGAAATGTAAATGGGAAATTGTGGCGACAAAAATATTTATTAAAAAAGATTACATCATTATTCTTCGAACTTCAAACAAATTTAGCAAACGATAAAGTCTAATTATTAAATCTGAGAAAGAAGATTAATGAAAATAGTTAATTTTGGCGTTTAAAACTTTGAATTACAAATAGCTAAAGGCCCTGTTTTTATTAGAATTAAATCACATTTGCCATTCGCAACAATCGCTCGAGAAACTTTAATTCTTTTAGACAATAAATTAAAATAAATTTATTTTTGCGACATCGATCAGTTTGAAATGACGTCAAATATATTTCACTACGGAATCCTTGTATGTTGATATGAAATGTTTTCATCCTATTTAAAAGCGAGGAATATGACATATTGATTCTTTAAAATATAAATTAATTTTTGCAAACGATAAGTAATAATTATTGAATTTTCGAAATAAAATAAATGAAACTAGCCAAATTTAGCTTGTAAATGTTAAATATAGAATTAATGTTGTGTTTGGCGCGTTTTTCCTGTTAAACACAAATATGTGGAAGCGAGTTAAGTGACAGATTCTGTTACAAACCTACTTGTTTAATTTCTAATTAAATGAATTTTTACTTCAAGCGTTTAAAATATTGTCTTTGACTTATCTTATTTTGTATTGTTGCGTTTTCTAACTTGAAATAATTAAAGGAACAGTAAACAGGCAAATTTTGTCAATATTTTTATTATATCAAATATTTTCCTCTATTTAAAATAATTGTCATGGCATAACTATTTTAAAATGACATTTATCAAAGAAGTCTGAATGAACTGTTTTTAAACTTTATATGCATCATTATTAGTAAAATCTTTCTGTTTAATAATTTTTCTTTCTCTTATTATACACCTAACCAATTAAAAAAAAAACAATAAACAAAATAAACAATTTTTAAAAAAATTTCCAAACAAAAAATAATCTTGTTATAAGTGTTTCATATGCTCCCTTTGTAAAAATTACATTGACTAAACAGTTCAAACTTTGTATATTCAAACTATGGGTGTGTAAAACTACGCGACCTACAATTATTACTCAATTTAGCAATGCATTTAAAGGTAATTATAAGCCCTGTAAGATAATTCCAATTTTTTTAAAACCTGAAAAGTTCTACTGCAGATACCATTTGCGCATTTGTGATTTTCTCAAAAACCTTATTATAATGTCCAACATAACTGGGAACTAGTGTATCCAAATTTGAAATTTGTATATCGTTTCGGGTTTTTTTTGCAATACCTTTAAAACCAAAAAATTATAGGGTAGGTACCCTTTACGCATGCGTGATTTGTTTTTTCAAAAAAATCTTATTTTCATGTCCGACAAGTACTCGGAACTTATGGGTCAATAGTAGAAAAACTGTCAAATTGTATCCTGGACAATTTTTAATACGATTTTACTTTCTCTCTCTTCTTAAACTAATTTCTTAAACTTTTTTTCTTACTTAGTAACTACTCTTTTGCTTCAAGTCCATATAAAGCTATCGCATTTTGTGTTCATTTCTTACTGCAAAGGGTTTTGAAAAATTCAAAATTCAAATCGGTAACGTGTTACAACTAGCTATGCATATTTTGCAAAGATATATTATACGGTTTATATTGTCATAACAAATATACTTTAGAATAAAAACTATTATATTTAAAGTTTTTAAGAATATTATATTTCATTTTTTCGATAAAAAGCTACCGAAATACGCAATAAGACGCCAAATATATGTGTCACAAGTTTACATGTCAGATCGGTAACATCAAATTCTGAAACAAGTTCTACCTGAAAACTTCATTTCCGGAAGACTACTACGTCATTAAATCGTCTCCATAGACTGGTTGCAAAGTTCCATGTTGCAATTTCAAAAAATTTAAACGGAAAAATAAAATTAATATTTTTAGATACACTCACTTGTTAGTAGCTCAGATCGGTAACGCACTCTAAAATAATAGGTATATGTAAAAAATAAAAACTTTTTATATCAAATAATAATTTTCGTAGGCATGAAAAGATAACATGATTTCCTGTTTTACAATACGAAATTTTTTTTTAAAAAAACAAACAATTTCCTTATTAATTCGCCAAATCAGTAACAGTCAAATCGGTAACGTTTGGAAATTTTCCATTTGTAGCCGAAATGCGAATACCAATTTTTCATAAACATGTGCTTAACACGTTATAGCATAGATTTTAGATATTTTTTGAAAATTCAATAGATAATTGATATTATTATTTAATTTAGCCGTCCGATTTGTAACGCCTCATCACATCTGTAAATTTGCACTTTTCCTAATCTCGTATACCGAATTTGAACTTTTTATCTTTTTTCGTTTTTTAGCAATACCTTTTGCATGGGAACCTTTTATCAAACTTGAAGTCTGTAGCTTTTTTTTTCTTTTTCAGCAATTCTTTTAAATCCAAAATAAGAGGCCACCCTTTGTGCATGCGCGATTTTTTTTTTTTTTTTAAAACCTTATTATGAATTTCGACGTATTCTAGGAACTCGTTTATAATTAAAAAATTAAAATTCTATAATTTTTTTTAATATGTAAGTTTTGTATCTACACTCTTAAAACAAACGAGCGGTTTTAACTCAGTCTGAGTTAATTTCCACTCCTTTCCGTGCCGAAAATGCACTTCCCCTATAGGAGTGGATTTCCGTCTTTTTGCGGAATGGGTAAAAGAAATAAAAGAAAACAATCTGCGTCCTACACTCTTAAAACGAGCGGTTTTAACTCAGTGTGAGTTAATTTCCACTCCTTTCCGGTGTCGAAAATGCACTTCCCCTATAGGAGTGGATTTCACTCTTTTTGCGGAATGGGTAAAAGAAATAAAAGAAAACAATCTGCGTCCTACACTCTTAAAACGAGCGGTTTTAACTCAGTGTGAGTTAATTTCCACTCCTTTCCGGTGTCGAAAATGCACTTCCCCTATAGGAGTGGATTTCACTCTTTTTGCGGAATGGGTAAAAGAAATAAAAGAAAACAATCTGCGTCCTACACTCTTAAAACGAGCGGTTTTAACTCAGTGTGAGTTAATTTCCACTCCTTTCCGGTGTCGAAAATGCACTTCCCCTATAGGAGTGGATTTCACTCTTTTTGCGGAATGGGTAAAAGAAATAAAAGAAAACAATCTGCGTCCTACACTCTTAAAACGAGCGGTTTTAACTCAGTGTGAGTGAATTTCCACTCCTTTCCGGTGTCGAAAATGCACTTCCCTATAGGAGTGGATTTCACTCTTTTGCGGAATGGGTAAAAGAAATAAAGAAAACAATCTGCGTCCTACACTCTTAAAACGAGCGGTTTTAACTCAGTGTGAGTTAATTTCCACTCCTTTCCGGTGTCGAAATGCACTTCCTATAGGAGTGGATTTCACTCTTTTGTTTTAAGAGTGTAATTGGACTTTTTGCAATGCTGTTTTCAAATGACTTTATACATAAGTCTATTGCTTCTAACTTACATAGCAAGATTGGGAAAGATTACAATAAACTAACAAGTCGAGTTTATCGATTTTTCACAAAATAAATTTTACCGTATCCCATTGTCATCCTTTTTAAAATTTGGAAAATACCTAGTCCAATACTGTTTGTATTTATATTTATTTAAAAAAAATAATAAAGGAGTGTTTGGATTTTTAACGTACATTAATTCATTTAAAAATTCAAATCAATCAATTTAAAGATCATAATCAATTTAAAGATTTTCATTTAAAAGAATTAAAGTTTAAAAAAATATTTATATTCAGCATATAAGATTAAAAAGAAAAAGAATAAAAAGAGAATGCCATAAATTTCCTCTCCATGCGTAAAATTTTTTTCGTTCTACACAGATGTTTAATGACATCAAATTATTGCCAATTTTTGATTTTTTAAAATTTAAGAGCTTAAAGAACTGATTCCGAATGTTTTTAAATTGTGTTTTCTCTTGCTAGTTTGACTAGGTACAAAAAGAAATTAGAGGAGAAGGGGAACACATTTTTATTAACAAATTTTTAAAAAAACCTTGTGTTCCACAAAGTATTCTATGGGGTTTTCAAAAAAATAATAATAGAACACAGCATTAAACATTTAAATTGTAAATAAAATCAGAGAAAAAGTCGAAAGTCTCCATTCTTCACACCATATCCGAGAACACTGGAGATAATCGTATGGAAAGTCCCTCCAAACTTCTTCTAAATCCAGATCTTGAGTTTGCCGTGCAAATTGCAGTGCAGAAAAACATGTTCTACATCCTCTTCACCATCACCACAGTCACAACGCCCTTCTAACAAATACTAAATCTAAATAAATAGCTTTTAAAGTTTCCGTGACCAGTAAAAGCTTGGGTTAATTTAAAATCTGTTGAGAAATTCTTGCACTTTAAACGATGTAAAATAGTCGGAAAGAACCTCCTTGTCCATTGCTCTTTTGATGAGGCAAGATATTCAATGTTCCAGTCTGTGATAGTTTTCTCTTTAGAGACACACCTCCAGTGGGATGCCGGGATACTCATCATTAAATCAATTTCACGTCTTGTCGCAAGTTTAGCCAGTTGATCAGCTCTTACGTTACCAAATTACCTCTATGGCCACGAATATAATTAAAAGGAATTTAAACAACAGTTTCAATCGAGCAAAGTATGGAATGAATATCCACCACAAGGGTTTCCGTAGTAGCTGGATTACGTAAAAGGTAGAGAGAAGAAAGCGAATCAGTACAAATGAGGTATTTTACGATCCCTGATATTTGATGAAAGTTTTGAATCCATTTTGTAACATGGTTATAACACAAGAGTTCGGCTTGGAAAACAGAACAATTTATTATGTATACGATGTTGGATGGTTTCTTTCTCTATTCGATTTTCATAAACAACGAAAGCAAGGCCAAGAAGGGGAATATTGTATCACTTTTTGTATTTTTATTAATTTAAAAAAAAAGTACTTTTCAGACGAGTTCTATGCATCATTAGTTAACCTACCCGATTAGCTTCCTTACACATATTTTGCAAGCCTCTTGATGTCAATTTTTATAAAAATATGGCTGATATTGTGAAGCCGGCAATGGGACCCAATGTGCCTCTCCGCGTTAAGTTATGAACGTAGTGTGGAAACTAAAAGTAACTTTATTTAACCATTAACAAAGCTGTCTACCCTCAATAAGTTAAAAAATAATTAGAACTTCAGTGTAAAAGCGTTTTATTATTAAAATACAGTTGCCTCAATCTAAGAGGTACTTTTAGCTTTGGCTATGTTCGGCTATAAAGGCTATGTCCATCCGTTCGCCACATAGTCCAAAGTACAATAGCCCTACCTACAGAGAAGTGTTATATGTTAAAAAATTCAGCGCAGCGAAAATAAAAGGCATTGAAAATCTCAGAAAAAAATTCGAATACGTAGTACTTCAACTATTAAATAAACCCTTTACAATTTAATGCTTAATTAATAAGCATAAGGAGGAGATTTTTAATGAAATTAAATCACCATTGCCACTTACAACAATCGAACGAGAAATTTTATTTAAATAGAATAAAAATTCAAAGAAAATTTGATTTTGTGTTATAAATCAGTTTGCTATGACGTCATAATATATGTCGCAATGATATTCCGTTTCCACAAAAAAAACTTTTGTAAAAGTATTCAATACATCCGGAGAAATGTGGCTTAAAAAAATCTTTTCCCATTGGATTAATAGAGGCAGTTTGGTTTGGAGACCAGTGGTCATTCGGTCTTATTCCCATTTAAAAGTTTAATATAGACCTAATTTTTTCAGACGCTTAGAATTTTGCGCGGAAGCAGTTCTAAGTGATAGTTTCTGTTAAGAATCTACTTGTTTGAATACGTTCAACTCTTTATGACCTATGTTAGTGCTTTCATCTATAAAGTTTTATTTGATTTACGTAGTGCAGACACCTCGAAGAATTCAATTATCGTGATGCTGTTATCTGGAAATTTTACTTGAAGTAGTAATTGTCTTCGTGCTACCATATGACATTTTCATGAAATGACAACATCATTGGTTCTGACAAGTTAAACTAACTCTTTTGATGTTGCGGCCACGTAAAAGTAATAATTTTGGCTGTGCTTCTAATTATAATTATATACTTACTTAAAATAAAAATACCGCTATCTGATATACACAATATGCATAAAATTATGTGGAAATTCAGTATAAGGGTTTATGCTTGGGATAATGGGCTCTAATATACGGTATACCTTTTTAGTATATTCAGCTTTTAATTCATCATGTTGTGTTCCATCGATGAAGTGTTAATTTGAAGTAACAGCTTCCATAGTGCAGTCACCTGGGGGTAAAAATTTTTGCGGTCTTGCCATCTAGGATATTTTACTTGAAGTATATAGTAATTTTATTAGCGCTTTCTACGATGTTTTACTTGAAATAACAATGTCATTTGTTCCGAGGAGTTAAAGTAGAAATTTTCGTAGTTCTACCAAGTAAAGTAATAATTTTGTCTAAGCTTCTGCCTACAACATTTTGCTAAAAATAAAAATATCACTTTTATGACGCAATAAGTATAAAATTATGTGGAAATATAGTAGAGGGATTTTATGCTTGGGACAAAGTTACTCCAATTTAAGATGCAGTTTTGGCTTCAACAATAGATTTATAACGCAAAAAGTGGAAGCTTTTATAAAGGCTACGTCCACCTGTCCTTCACCCACTTTCATAACCGAAACTAAAAATTCTACAAACAAGTGTGATACGTCGAAAAAAATCAGCGCATTGAAAATAAAAGACATTAAAAATCTCAGAAGAAAAATTGAAGTACTTCAATTATTAAAAAACTGCAAAATTTAATACTAATTTACTGTTGAATGTTATTAAAGTAGATTCCTAAATAAAAAAATCTTTATGCTCTTTCCAAGATGGTGAACGTCCAGAATACCTTGGGTGTTCTGACTACCCAAGAGGTCGGCATTGGAGACATGGCTATGTATACACTGTGGTCCAACCTCACTAACAATGGATTTGCAGACTACGTAATGGAAGTGGACGTGCTCAGGTATGTTTTAGTCTAAGAGATAAGAGTAAAACTTTTAACGTACATTTTATTTTCTAGAATCCATCTTATGTTTTTGTACATTAATTATATCCATAAAAGGAATTCAGGATACGACGTAAAAAAAGTTGAATTTGGGATATTGACGCTATGACTTCATCACAACTGTTCATTTAAATCATTCATTACAAATTAAAATGCCGAAAAAAAATCTTCCCCATTCAAAATATATTGAATTATCTAGGAAAACCAAATAAACTCTATGAAGAAACTGTTAATTACGGCGAATTAAAAAAAGGTTATTAGTTTTGTTTATATCCTTTAGTTTGTTGTGTATAACTATAACCAACAAGTCCTTAAAAATCGTAGTTTATAGAAATTGTCCTAAGTTATTTGTGTAAAAATAAATATTTCCAGCGTACAAATACAAAAAGTTGTCGACCAACAACAGGCCCAGGAAGGTTGTTAAAAAAAATCTAATTTTTAAAAAAAACTCCAATAACTATTGAGATTCCTCTTGAATTCTTCTACTCTCTTTGAATGAACACAAAATCTGGTAAAGCATTCTACTTATTGACAACTCTATTGTAAAAATGATGTTTATCTCCTTTTTGAAGAAGAATCTTTTAATTTCTGACCATGTCCTCTCTCTATAGATACAACGGGGTGCCTCGCCTGGAGGCTTGTTCGGCACGACTTTGGAACTACAAGGACAGCTTTGACGTGCCTTACCTCAATACTTCTTTCATTGACCCGGAAATTGTGGACGGGAAGTTCCTCTTCAGGTTCAACAGGATACATGTGACGGGACAGGTACTGAACGATAGATTTGACCGTATTAAAACACGGCTAATTAAACTTCTTACAAGGCAAGGGATAAGCTCTACCAAACCAATACCATCTAGATTAGATGGCCGGTGATTTAAGATGCCTGACGTTATATTAGCGGAACAATTTTTTGGATTTTACCAATGATTGTTCGCCACTTGATCTCGTATTATCTTTAAGACAAGCAGAGTCAATTTATCTTTGGTCAACACCTCAAAATCCATCTATTGATCTGACGTTTTATTACTTAGTTCATTGGCCTATTGGATAAGCTCTCCTAAACACAGAAAGTTGGACATCACTGTTCCGAGTGCAGAAGATGTAGGAGCTTATTCGGGACCACTCGGAATCATAAAAATATAGTCAGCCTTGAACGAGTGGTTCCAGATTGCGAGATTCATTTCCGTAAGAACGACATTCGGAACAGAGATGTCAAACTTTCCTCCCATGCAAGTATTTGGGGATAGCTTCTCTGATCTGGCATTGTTGAGCAGGCCGTGATCTACATAGGTTTTTTATTCAAGGACTCAGACTTTCCTTTATTCAAATGAAAAACAGTTTGATTCTTGAAATATAGTCTTGATTATTTCCAATATTTTTTTGTCTTTGTATTTTATATAAATTAATGTGTTTTAGTATATTACAACATTGTATCACCAAAGCATTCAAGGGTTTCGGTAACTAAACGCCATTGATTTACTTTATATCAAATCCCCCTTTGCAAAGGTTTCCATTTTGATTGATACATGTCGTTGAATATGTACTGAATGATGCAACTGTTTTATAAAACATAGGATTAAGATCTTCACTTTTTGAATTGGAGAAAAGTTTACTTTTTATTTAAACAAATAATTTTTAAAAATATCTGAGATTTTAGTGGAAGTCAATTAAATAAGAAAAGAAACTATTAGAAAAGGAAGTAGGGGAGAGAAGGGTAATTGCGTCCACTTAAGGAAAAGTGACTGTAACATGCATAATACGACTCTTAAATTATGTTTTTTTATTACTATTTATAACTAAACAAATATCAAACAGAATGCCATATTGTTAAACATGAAAACAACAACAATTGTGCTGAAACATTGAAAACAAGAAAATATTACATTGAGCGCCATTACCCGAACATGTTGGGTAATGCCGCTCATTATTCAAAGCTTTTATACAACATATTTCACAACTGATTAAAGTAATTTTACAATTTGTTATAGTCACAAATATAGTTTTCTGCTTTATCCTCTGCACAGCAATCTTTGTGGATCCACTTAGAACAGGATTTGCACCTAAACTATAGTTCGTTGTCCTTTCCGAACTCCAAGCAAACGGTACATTACATATGTCATTGATTTCATTACTAATAATACCTTCGCCAGGTAAATCGTTCATTTCATCATCACATATCATGGTTTCATCGATGGTTTCCTCATATGTACTAGTCAAATCTTCTTTCTTTGACGATTTTTTACTTTTCTTGGTCTGGACTTTAAATCGGCTTTCGACTCCTGTTGTTTCACCAAATAAGGCATTTTTCACCCTTATATTTTTCTTTGGCTTCTTTGCCAGTAGATTGTACGTATTTGCAGCTTTCGTAGTATTTAAAGAAGATGCTGTCTTGGATTCCTTGAGACGGCGTCGTTCCTCTTTCTTTTCAAGCATAATTTTCATGGGTGTTCCTGTAACGATGGCAGCTTTTTGTTTTGGAGTACTTCTTTTCTCAACTCTAAAAAAGTCAATAAAACGATAAAACAGTTTTGATTAGTTATAATTCGACTCTTCCAACAGTGGAGGGTAATGCCGCCCATCTGAGCGTCATTACCCGATCGCGCCATATTTGATTTCGAGCGGTCTAACTAGGCAAACAATGTATCCAGTGAAATAAACTTAGTTACATTAGATAACATGATTATTATGCTTCGTAACTAAACAATGATCATACTGTTAATAGTAATTAAAGTTGACTTACCTCGAAATTAGCTTCAGAAGTTTTTTAGATGAAAATAAACAATAAATTATTCACGGATGAAAGACTACTTATATAACACTGAGCATTGCACGTGCTTTCTGCTAAGTGGCAGTACTGTCCAATTAATTTAGGGGTTGCCCAGTTCGTCACAGCTAAGCTGAGCGCGAATGCCCTCTGAGCGCTATTACCCGTCTCTCCCCTACTACATTGATTGAAATTTTCTTACCAGTTACAGTTTAATTTTTTGCAGTATTTCGTTAAATATATTGAGCTTTGTGTTACTGTAGAGATTTAGGAAGGAATGATCTTTCTTATAATAAAATTTTATCCCATAAACTGGTTATTATTAAGATATTATTAAATATATATTCTGCAAAAAAATACCTTCGAAATTTTGAAATTGTTTCAGCGATCGCCTGCCATCTACAATGATTCGATGATATACGTGCACCTTATAATGAAAATCAGTGCCATGAGCGTGAACAAAGAAGGACAGCAATTAACCCCTACCATCAGAGTGGGAACACAAGGAAAACCCGAATCTAGTGTCATAGTTCCATCTCTGGAAATTATGAAAAAGGTAATTATTTTTTGTTAATTCTATATCGATAGATTACACAATTTTAAGTATTCGCTTTGTATCCGAGTAGAAAATTTACTGCCTGATAGGGAACGTTTATTTGATTTGTGCTTTTGCTTTATGTGATTGTTTAAAAATCGAAGCACCAGATAATAAGCGTAGAGTCTTACTAAATCATTAGTGAATATTCAATGTTTTTAACAAGTGGACTTCAAAGATCCCGCTATGGTGGTAGAAAATGACGGCCATGAACCCAGCTAAGAAAAGCAGCAAAAAACCTTGAAAAAAAAATTGAAGGAAAGCTGCAGGAAAACTGCAGGTATTTGGAACCAAAAACCTTCATCAAAAAACCTTTATTTTCCCTTCATTCGAAAACCTGCAGGATAAGAGAAGGTTTTAGGTTCCAAATACCTCCATTTTTCCTTCACAAAAAAACCTTTATAAAAACTGCAGGATAAGTGAAGTTTTAGGTACCAAGTTCCTTCACTTTTCCTTCATCAAAAGCCTCCATTTTCCCTTCATCAAAAAACCTTAATATTTCCTTCATTGGAAAAACATTTAAAAAACTGCAGGATAAGTGAAGATTTTGAAGTTAAGTTGTATTTATATCCAAGTAGGAAGGAAGGAGCACGGGATTTGATCTGGGGGTATTTGTGTAGCTGCTCAGCGCGCTACCAACTGCGCTATTGGAGCTTGCAAATTGGAGCGCGTTTTAAAATTAGGAATGGTATATCTTATAATTAGAACATACAAAATTACACACTCCATAGATTCGATTATAGTCAATAAATTTGATTCATGATTTTGCGTACAATTTGTCTATGATTTTTATTTAAAAATATTTAAATTAGATTTAATTAATTGTTCTAAGGTGGCAATTAATAAATTGGATGCAAATTTTGTGAGTTAGAAAAAAAAATATATCTTAAGAATTCCTTTAAGATTAATTTATTTTTAAATTTTCTATAAAAAGGTGAGAGCAAAGCTATTGAGCAAACTGAAATATTAAGCAAATAATTTTTAAATCTGTTTTTCGTTTAAAATTTACTGTCTTTATATAGGTGGCATTATTTTCTTCTTTTTTGCAAAATCAAATCAAAAACGTCCATGGAAATTGGAAAAAAGAATTTGAATCGCCAAAAATAGCTTTGATATCGTTTCTGAATTTTTAGAAGTTACAGATTAACAAAATCTAGATCTGCGATTTGAACATATTAAGCTAATTTGCTGCAAAATTTGCTAATAAACTGCAAATGTTTACATTAAAAATTAAATGTTTTTCCGCGAAAAATTCCAACAATTTTTAGCTGGGATACAATTACTACAAGTGTAAAATATCAAAACTAATTTCAAATATAAAGAACAATTTTAAGATAAAGATTCACTACAAAAAAATTTACAGTATTTTTGGGGTTAACGCACACATTATTTTTTAAAAATAACTTAAAATAAACTCACAACTGGTCAACCCATTTGATACTTATTTTCAATGACGCTTCATTAGAATCGTCAAAAAAAAGTTAACACTGGTATGATAATGCAGCACCATGGAAGTTATTGGTTTGTAATTTCCCTTGAGCAGCAACCCACTTGTCGACATTGCTGCAGAAAACGATTTTGGCCCCTGCAGGCTTTATGTGTAACTCTATGCTATAAAGAATTATGCACATGTTGTATTAATTCTCTGCAGAAAGTTTTTTAGACAAAATACTTTGCTTGAAATATTGTCCTTATTTTCTCAGAAAGTTTAGGTAATTTTTTGCATAAAATTGCACATTAAGTGCTATTGAAATGTGGGTTTAAAGATAAAACAGTATTTTAAGTGTACTTTAAAATTTTAGGTTAAAAAATAAACTCTAAAGAAAGGTAATAAAAAGTATAAGGTTAAATAAAGGTATTTTTCAGCATAAAATTTTAAGAGAAATTGCTGTTTTCATGTAGAACTGAAACGGCTAATTCTTTGTTCTTTTAGGATGAATCCTTCAGAAAAATGGCAGTTTTCTTTAAGAATAAAAAAAATCACCTTAAAAAAGTATTACAAACATGCAGTTCTCCAGCTGAAACTTAGTTGCTGAATTTCTCAGTACAATACCTTTATAAAAACATTTTCCCTGCATAAAACCTTCATCTCTCTTCAAAAGCATTGTTCTTTTGCTGAAATTTAGTTGCTGAATTTTTCATCACAATACCCTTAAAAGTACTGCAAGTTTAATGCTGAAAACATTTCCCTGCATTAAATCTTTATCTCTCGTCCGAAAGAAGCAGTTTTTGTGTTGAAATTTAGTTGCTGAATTTTTCATCATAATACCTGTAAAAGTACTGCAGGTTTTATGCTGAAAACATTTTCCTGCATAAAAGCTTTATCTCTCATCCAAAACATGCAGTTTTCCTGCTGAAATTTATTTGCTGAATTTTTCAGCACCGTACCCATATAAATACTGCAGGTTAAATGCTGAAAACATTTCCCTTCATAAAACCTTCATTTCTCTTCAAAAAACCTGCATTTCTGCATTTTCCATGCAGGTTTTTTGCTGATTTTTTTAGCTGGGGAGGATAATGCATTTGCCTTACGGCGTATCTGCAAATGCTTCTAAGGTCCATATTTAATTATTTTTCTCTAAAGTATAAACTTATTGCGATCATTTAAAAGAACATTCTATCTCTTTAAAAGAATGACTACCAAGCTCCGGCGATGGCGGTAGAAAATGGCGTTCAATGGCCGTACCTATATCTCGGAGGCGCCATTGTCCTTAACGTCACGATGTTTGTTCCAAGAGGAGTTGGCTACGCGGAGGTCTTTATGGAGGCTTCTGGTGAGAATAATCCTCCGTTGCCCGCTGTGCATATCTGCAGAGCAGAGCTCAGCGACGTAGGAAGAAATGTACCATGCTTGCGCATGCATCAGGATGAAGTTAACGCTAATTATACCAAGTATTCTAAAACGTGAGTGTTTTTTATGTTTATTGTTAGCGAGGAGTTATTTAAGTATTTGATGGAAACTGTGATAAGGTTTTTGAGTTGTTTTCACTGTAACAGAGTTATAAGTTTTGGGTATATAATTTTTTCAAAACTTTATTTGAGAAATTAAAACTGTTATTCTGAGTCACAGTCCGAGACAAAAGGGAGAGGAAATATTTTTTTTCAACTCTACAGTAAAGAATAAAAAATAAATATAATGTGTCATTTATTATCCATGACAACTTAATACTCTAATAATTCTGTTGCATAGTTTTAAAATTTTTTCACTACAATTTTCAAGCTTTTTCACTAGACTCAAAACCCGTTAATTTTTTTTAAAAAAGAGCAAATATCTGAATTTCAAGAGCATCACCTTTCTGCCACCATCATACAGACATTCTTTCTTTACACTTCAGTGATTCAAAGAACCGCTTGAAGCCAGACATGACTAGTGTGATGCTGGGCGATGTAGGCGCCCTCCCCGTCGAAGGTCGGAACTTCGCCACCGTGTCGGTGGTGGTGGAACTACCCGAAGGAGCGATGATCAAAGAAGACGAGATGTACCCCATCAGCTCGGGGCTGCTCATCTCCACCAACACGATCTGGAGCGCCACGGCCAACTATACCATGAAGAAGGGCCCGCCACCTGATCTGGAAGAGGTAAGGGGGGATTTTTAATGGAAGGTGTAATCGGGGTTGAAGGTAGTAAATAAGCAATTCTTGTTCAGATAAACTATATTTCCTTCAATATATTTTATTTCTAAAACTGCGGGGATTAAAAAAAAACTAATTGGATATTATTGAGTCAATGGATGATCTCAGGTATTCACAGAAGCCTATCACCTAGTCTAGATGCTATGGAGCTGGAGTCTTTTAATTATTGCTTGTGCCACTAGGGTAAAAGCTATATTTGCAGATAGCTTAGAACAGACATTCGACTATTAAAAGACATTAGGCCAAAAAAGTTAATAAGTGCCAAAACAAAAAACTGGCATAATGAATGCTCCATACCTCATTATAAACAACAACACTCTACAAAATCCACCTAATGCACCATTCAGCAGTATACATTGCTAACATCCAAAATTATTGTACACTATTAAACATCACATAGTATTTTTACTTACTTAATTTCACTCAGCATTATTCATCACTAAACATCAAGCCTTCCTCAATATTGGAACACAAGCAAACACCCTTCTTTCTGTCCACAGTTTCAATTCCCAGAAGCATCTGCCGTATACGACGCTGAGAAGAAAGTCGTGCCTGGACACCTGGCCGAAGTGGAGATCTGGGTGGACACCAAGATCCAGACCATTGCCAACGTGACCATCGCTGTAGAAGGCACGACTCGGGACATCAGTCTTTGTGGTCTGAAGGTCAAGTCGTTTGGTCGCAACTTGCCCTGCATCGACGTCAACACTGAACCCTTCTACGAGCCCCACGACAACCCTTTGGACGGAAACAAGGTGGCGGGGCTCAGGTTTCCTGCTTTGTCTAATATCGGTATGGATTTTGTTATTGAGCGAATCATACTAGAAAAAATTCAATAATTTAAAAAAATTTCATTTTATGAAAATCAATAATTTCAAAAATTGTTACTTGACTGATTTAGCATAAGTTTTTTGCAGTTATTAGTTCGAGAATTATTTAGAGAAAGGATTTTGTTTCGTTAGTTAAATAAACCTATGAAGAAGCATTGTCAATGCGCAGTCTCCATTTTTATCAATTCATCTACAGAATATCTTTTCATTGTTCCAACATTATCTATAAAAAAAGCGATTGTGTTGCTGTCAGGTCATATGTACCAAACATTGTAACATAACTTCAGGTTAAATCTTTGAAAGCAAATGGGAAAGGTTTATAGTTAGAATAAAAAATTAAACACACTTCATTGTATTAAAATGAAACTTTTCCAACAGCAAATTCGATTATTTACACGCAAGAACAAAACAAGACGATTAGCTGCACGCTGACATTCAAATTCGTGGCAACGTCCTGAGATCTTTGAGAATGAATCTCGTTTTGCAAAAGTAAAAACAACTTTTTAAGTGGATTGTACTTGTTTTTTTTTCAGGATTCCGTTCGAACTTGGAACACGACAGATTGATCGCCATAGCACTGGTGAGAATCGGGCCTTCCTGCAAAGAACCGGAGGTGGAGATGGAATGGAGTGTCACCTTCGGAAGCGAAAAACTAGACGGAAAAGTGGCCATCAAAGTGGACTTGGAAGCAGACACTTCTGATATGTCGGTGGTTAGTCAGATTACCTTTAGTATAAAAAATGATTTAAGGATAAATGAATTGTGTTCGTTAGTTTGTTAATTATACTTTTGTTTAGAATCATGAATAGTATAGTAATAATTACATGAAACCATTGCGTCATTTACTTTCAAAATAAATAACGAACCAACTTGCTTTAATTTGTTGCTTAGAACATTATCTTTGAACAGAGTTGCTAGAAACATTTAATCATAGAAACTCGGGAAGTAGCCTTTTATATATACCGAGAAAAAAATACTGGAAACATACACTTTTTCTTTGCAATGCTACAGAAACAACAATTAAAAAAAAGATTTTGTAGTACTTCATACCAATCAGGTTTTTTGACGTTAAGATACGATCGTATCCTGAAAATAGTTCACGACATCTATAAAATATTGTTTAAAAAATATTATTACGATGGGTTGAATAAGCTACATGCTACTTAGGAAACCTTCCGTAGTTCTGACCCCGCCTTAGCTATCCTATAAGAAGATCCTGATGAGAAATAAATAAATTACTGCCAATAGCCACACTGGACTGGTGCACGTTAAATCGGTTGTAGTCTACAGTCCTGAAAGTTGTGTTGGGAGCCAGTTCAGGTATCGGCTTCGTCGTTTGACCGTGGTTCTAAATCATAAATCTAGTCGCCAATAGCCACGGCCAACTTCAATAACAAGGCCAGAGAAGCTCTCCCAAACATGAGCGCAGACGGAAATTTTGACGTCACTGTTCCCAGTGCCGAAGATCGAGAAACCAGTTCGGACGCATTCGGAACCCTAAAATTGTGGTCAGCCGTGAACGAGTGGTTCCGAACAGGTTTCGAGACTGGTTGTCTTCATCTTCGGAACAACGTCACTCGGAACTATGACGTCAAAATCCCCGAGCTTGTTTGGGAAAGCTTCTTCGGCCTTAGTAGTTGAGTAGGCCGTGCAATAGCCCTATTATTGCTCTCAGTGCGACCAAATTCAACCAAACCGAAACCGATATTTATGGATTATTGAAAGTAAACGTAGTTCCATATTTAAAACCATAAATTGGATTTTTCGGCAGTGCATCATATGGGATCTAGGAGGATATGCAAACAAAAATATATTATACAATTTTTACAGCACTATTTTTAGTAGTAGTATTTACTAGAAATTTTCTAGAAAAAGTTTTAAATAAAATTTCTTTTGTAATGATTAGATTTTTTCTTAGTTAATTAATCATGCCAACAATCTTCCATCTCGTAATTTATTATGTTTCAGAGTGCTAAGAAGCCCAAGGCCCTGGCCTTCAAACCGGCCTTCCCCAAATCGGCCATTGCGGCCGGCAGTCCCGTGGTGGTGGACTTGGAGGTGTCTCTTGAGCCTGGATCCTTAGCTCCAGTGATAGTGGAGATCAAGAACGCGGACGCCGGCAAGAAGTTCCCGTACGACATGTGTCTGGGAGGGGTGTGGTTCCGGGGAAGGAACTACCCTTGCTTCTCGCCCGTGCAGGTAGAGAGCAACTTTACCACCAGGTGAGGAGATAGTCGGAACTTTTATTTCTTACTAAACTGTTGTTGTTTCTTATTCTACTTGATCTAAATCAAGTATATATACCAAGTTTAAAAGACCGTTTGCCCACAAAAAGTCTAGAACCAGTGCGGGTTTTTTTTATAAAGGTCACTCTTCCAAATCCAAACAGGAGAGCAGATGGTCCGGAGAAGCTTGGTTGGTATTACACATGAGGCACCCAGGGTACACCTTAGGTTCATGAACAAATGTAAGTGCGTTACGAAATTGATCGAAATAATTTACAAGGAAATAGTTATAAAAGTGCCTAGTTTGATCTTATTGGAGCGTTACCTCCTTCTGACACTCCAGCCATCAGCGTTTTTGTTGGTGGTTAAGTTTTAGTTTTACTATTATTTTGCCTCTTTACTACTGAACACTCCAGCCCGGAAATATCTTGAGAGCGAGAAGGAAGGGGTTAAAGAGGAATGGGAGCGGTAGCCGGGTCGCCAAACCTAAGTCTTCTCTCTGTGTTAATTCAATGGATTTTTTTAAAGCCAAATTACTTCGTCTTTTTAAAATTGTTTCTATAAAGTTTTTTTATATGATAAATACCTATGCAGCTTGAGAAAACTTTTCATACTAGGGACGGAAATCTTCCACACTTTTATTGATATTAAATTCTTTAGTTTTAGTTCTTTTTTTATTTTGTTAAAAGTTTACCTAGCTTTTATTTAGTTTTTTCCACAAAACTTGTTTTACTTTTATTGTGACTTTTAGTAACTTATTTATAGTGGTTCTGAGGGAAATCGTAATGACTCTGCCGTCTACAATCTTGGATTAGTGTGCAATACATTCGTTGATAACCGAGATGAAGAGAATAAGGTAGTGTAATTTGCTGATAAAGATTTAAAGGACTTTTTAATTGATTTTCAAATTGTGTTCAAATTCAACTTTAATAACATGCACCAACTACATACCATGCCCTTAACAGGTTACTATTCGAGTTGCAATGAGACCCACGGATGACTCAAAAATTAAGGACACCTTTGCCGTTGAAGGATACGCTACCGTTGGATCCCACCATGAAAAAATTGATACTTTAAAATTTACTGTAGTCAAAGAACCTGATCAAGTAGAAGAGTCGGTAATGAAATTATCTTTATTATAATCATAATACTTCTGTTGCCATCACAACATTTTACTTGAGATTTAATCTGTGTTCTTTTTGTGTGTTTGTAAATTAATAGTGTAGCGGAATCAGTAAACCACAGTCTACCAAAAGGATCCTCAAGGTGGAGATGAGTTGCCTAGGCTTTTATACTACTGCTATCGTTGTTATTTAGAATAGTGGTAGGAACGCAGAGATAAATCTGCGCCCTCTAGCGTGAGGATGATATATTGAGGTTGCGCGTGCGGTAACCGCCAAAATAGTATATGTACTTTTTCATGTTTGCCAGTATGGTGTTCTGTCGACATTACTATTATTTTATTTGTTTATTTTACTTCAAGTTCTCTTCTGTGCTCTGTTTGTGTATGAAATAAAAATAAACAAAATTTAAAAAAATTAATCAGGTTGCGTTTTTTATTACAGTTTTAGGTAACTATAAAAACAGGTTTTGCATAATGATATAGTATGAAGACAAAAATCTTATAAATAAATGTCTCTTTCCCAGACAAACGCTACAGTAAAACTGACCACCGTCGAACCCATTCCGATCCGTATCCACCAACGCATCTGGGTTCCCTTCAACATCACAATTCCCATTGACCAGGTTGTAAAGGTGCAAGCCGAGGCCCGGGCACCATACAAGGATGACAGAGCCATACTCACCGTACATAACATGCGACTGGTGTCTGGAGGTGTGAACATACCATGCCCGATGCTGTATCCACAACCGAAGCCGGTCTTCAATCCTACTGGACCCACAACTCAGAGTGATGTGATTCGGGCGTATATAGGATATTTTACGAATCTAGGTAAGGAGGCTATGTATCCACAAATTGAGAGGATTTACAATTTCGGAGAATTTGATTAAAATTAAAAGGTATAGCAGACGAACGGTTTAGTCATTGATTATTTAAACGGACTTATAGTTTTTTAGGAAATCTTTTCAAAACTATTATTTTTTGCTCACGAACCTCATTTACTCATACTGCATTATAAGTCTTTATCAAAGCTTTAGTTTCCTTTTCAATCCTCTTCCAGCGAAACAAACAAACGGTGATGAGGAATTTTCGCCCATCTTTTATATTCCTGAAATGCATGATTATGCACTATACAGTGGAATATAATACAAAGACCTTTATAGTTTATAATGAAACAGGATTCATCTCACAGCTATCTATGGAGGACTGAAGTATGTTTTTCTCACGTATCCTTCAAAAGATTGCCATACAATAGCGAGTAACTATCTCACTTTGTACAATTTTAGAGTTAGTTGATAACATGAATCATGAAGGCTCTTAGTGTCATTATCTGAGTGAACGAGTGAACTACGATGTTCACAAGCAGTTAGACAGCACTTTGAATTATTCCGTAATTACGTATATCCGTAATTACGCATGAGTAAAATCTTTTTTTTTTCACAAACGCCAATTTTTAAAAACTTATTTCAATATGTTTTATGACGATATTCAAATGTGAAACTGCATCCAAACGTAAATTTTTACGCGGTTGCAGGTCTGTCTCACAAGATGAATATGGCACAGAAAGGCGACGACGACCTCACCATAGAGGTTGAAGTAGAAATGACCGACCATCCCGTGACCGACCACGAGCAGATCTTCAAACTCAGGTTTATTGCTGAGGTTGGCAAGGCTGTGGCCGATATCGAGCAGCCCATGAAGGTCTGGAGGGATGGAAGCGAGAGGGCGGACCTCGATGTTAAAGTGCATGTTGACAACAAGAAGCCATACCAGAGCGGGTAAGGGTTGTTTTTTTCGTTTAATAACCCATTAACGAAGACTTTGAGAATACCTTTAACGCATTCATTTCCGAATAAAAACTTTAAGGGTTTTTTAAATTTGTTTTTCAGGTAACTTAATTCGTCATACATGAATTGTTCAGGATTGCGTTCTTCTTTGCCTTATATTTTGTTTATTTTGATAAAATTAGGAAACAAGATTATTTTCGGGTGGCAAATTTTTTTGCCAACCGTCGCTAATGGGTTAAGTCGTTTTTTATTGATAATGTTGTTGAACAAAA
This sequence comes from Oedothorax gibbosus, assembly GCA_019343175.1. Lineage (NCBI taxonomy): Eukaryota > Metazoa > Arthropoda > Arachnida > Araneae > Linyphiidae > Oedothorax > Oedothorax gibbosus. The sequence goes on from JAFNEN010000253.1 coordinate 22,236, forward strand.
TAAAAATGTTTCTAACAAGTTTGTTTAGTCAAACGTAATTCGTTGTTTTAAGTTATTCAAAAATTATTTTATGTAGTTTTATGAATACAGGTTTTTATTGCTTTTGACAAACTGGTTGCTTTTAAAATGTTGAAGGAAAAATTTTTGTACTTTGTGCGACGATTCCAACGATCTGAGTCATTTCATTTTAAGATATCTCTAAGATAAGTTATGAAATTTTAAGAGTATCAAAAATGCTTTAAATCGATTTTGCTCTTTAAATATATATTTGAAGAAAAATCCTTGATATTGCATCGTCGGTCCAATGACAAAACCACAAATGTGTAAATTCTAGGGACTATGGCCGGCTTTTTTTGAAAATGGGAGCATAACAGTTTCCGGTTTTCACCTCTTTGTTTATGCACATTTGTGGTTTTGTTATTGCAGCCACGATATACAGTAGTAGCTCTAAACGATGTTCCGAAAAAAAGGGCAGCAAATGAAAACCTTCACTGACCATGAAAAGGTCTTCGATTGATTCAAATCAAAGTCATCGAAAAGGCAGAAGAAACCGTTTGAGACATACAGCAGTCTCATGTGTTTTAAGTTTAACTCGTCAAAAAATTAAATATTCGATTGCTTCTTTTAAACAAAATGGATGAATTCTGTTATAGAATTGCTTTCATCGAATAAATATTAACTAGACTGAAATTTTGTAAAAAAAAAATATGAAGAATAATTTTAGTTTAAATATTTTCCAGTGACCGCATTGACATCACAGTTTCTGTGGTTCACAAAACAGAATCTACTGCTGAACCTGTGAATGCTACAGTTCGCCTGTATCTACCACCTTATGTTGAATATGATGCCAAAGTATTCAACAACGCGACAACTGTAGGGGAAGTGAAATTCATTCCAGAATTCGGAGGTTTGGATATAGTGGTAATTATTTGAAAATTCCTTCATTTTCATGCTAAGTGTTTAAAAATTTGTTTTAAAATTATGAAACTCTTTGAATAGGGGAGAACGGGGCTAAGTTTTCCAGGTTTTCTTCTTTTTGAATGTATCTTTTTTACTTTTATTTATTTTCATAAAAATAAGATATCATTGCCTTCCTTACAAGGTTATCTACAACCTAGCATTAGTACTTTTCTGAAAAGATAATACACTTTTTGGCTGCGAGTGGTTAAATGCAAGCTCGTTGAGTTGGAAAACGTGCCCCGTATGCGGGGTAGGTTTTCCAACCTGCTAAAATTGCAAGGGGCAAGTTTTCCATTTATTTTTTTAAATGATTTAACACATGTACTTACTCATTATTGATGCTTTTTCGGTACTTTTAAGCAAATTAAAATGATCTAACAATGTAACACACAAAGAGTAAAGATATATCGAAATTTTTTTTTTTTTACCAAAATTGTTAATCTTAACAATTTTACGAAAAAATAAGAAAATCCATCAGGTAGTATCATTTTCAGATTGACAGTGAATACAAATAAAGTTGGTGATATCTCCTTTTATACATGCTTCGTGGGCCCATTTTTTAAAACTTATGCACTGTACCCAAGTTGCTTTTGCTTTGGATTTTGAATAGGATTTAGAGCAATAGAGACAGAAACATTCATCATCTTTTTTCGAATTTGAAGATTTCTTTTGAAGTTTTCCTTTTTTATAAAAACGGTTTTCTTAACTGAGATCTGACAGGACTATCAGTAAGAATTTCGGACTTTCTTTATTTTCTGCCTCGGTTTGTTTTATTTCGAGGAGGCTCCTTTTCGAAAGGTCGAACTTGCTCTGGGGTTAGACAACGATGATTTGATGTGGAGAGAATGTAATTGGAATTAATAGCAGATGTAGAAGGAATGTCTTGATGACTAATGCTTGATGTAGAGGGAATATCTGGGCAATTTATAGTTGATGTCGAGGGAACGTCTTGGAAATTAATGGAAAGAGTTTGAGGGGAATTCAGGAGCTGGGCAGAATCTGACCTATCTGTAAAGTAGGATGGTATGAAATCCAAGTCTGCAAATATTTCAGGATTCAGCGGAAATATTCCAGAAACTTTAAAACCAGCCACGATATTAGAACCAGCCCAAGTGCTTTCTATATCGTTTCATAGGCACAAGTTCCTCTGTTCGTTTTTCTTTTGTAAGTGCGAACCGTTTTTGATCTAGAACAACACAATTTATAATTTAGAAATTCATGTATTTTATAACTAATGATTTCATTACAAAATAACTGCATTTTTAATGTATTCTGGCTAGATTCTTTAGGTTGGGGCACTTTTTCCAACAGGCAAGTGTTGGAAAACATGCCTCGTGTAATTTTGGAAAACCTGCCCCGTCGTCATATTTTAACTATAATTGGACCTTGACGGGTAAAAGATATTTTAAAAACAAATGCATAGTTATGTGAAAACGTTACCATCTTTTAGTATACGCAACCACTAAACAGCAAGTTTAATGCTAGTTCATTTAATTTTAATTTAAATACAAGCATTAAAATTTACCCACCTTAAGAAATTTCACTAAAACAGCAATAACGACAAAATTACAACTGCTGCTGCTTCAAGCTTTTTGTGGATGGTCTATGACGTGAAACATTTGAATCCACGTGACCAATTAGCTCCCCCTAGCGGCTCATTTTCTCGCTAAGGCCTGTTGGAAAACATTATACCCCGTGGGAAAACTAGCCGCGGTCACCCCTATATATTTGTTACTAAAAAGTTTTTATATTGATAGACTATTCTATATATTTAGACATGATACCTAAGCTAGATAAATTCATATAATAGAAACGCAAAAAAATTAAGCCATATAATGACTATTTTTTGTTGCTTTACGTCCCACACACTAAGCAAATCAGTATAGGTGCTTTTTGTTAAAATGTTGGAAACTAGAAAGACGCGCTTATTTTCATCGCCAATAACTAAAAACTAAAAGGCATTTAAACTGCATATTTCACATATTTTTCCCATGTATGCAATAAACTATTACGTAGATCCATATCAGGTTTTGAGAGTTATACAATATTTTGTGTCTTCGCGCGTTTTTACTTTTATGAACTTTTTAGTTCAGCAGGTAATTCTTTAAATATTTTTTAGGATAATTAACCTTTCCCATAGAGTTAAAAAGAAGATGTAGATGTTGCCGGGCGAAAACCAATACAAAAACCAGTTTGCCAAGTGAAGCCATCGATCTCTTTGTAGTGAGCTTAAACAAACACTTTCAACGAATTATTTGGAGCTATTTTAAAGTGGAGTTGACACAGGTTTATTATATCGACTCGGCGACTTTTTGACCCCTAATAAAACTATGATTACAACGTATTTTTCTTACCTGTGAAGGGAATTACTACCCTTTTGAGTAAATTCAACCTACAACTTTTAAAGAAAACAAGAAGTTCTTAAAGAACTAAAATAGCCTACTTTCCTGTTACTTAAATACTTACTGAAATTCTAATCGGGAAACAACTAGGTTCTTAACAGTAAATATCATCAACAACCGTTTCTACACTACATTTATACACATTAGAAAAAAATCGCTAAACACAGCATCCAGCTATAACATAAACTTCTAAAAGCCAAAATCAACTATTTTCCTTAATATTCTTTCGCAAATTAACTTAATATTAATTATCGTCTGCTCGATTTATTTGTAGTTCGAAGAATAATTACATATTTATTAATAACAAAAGTAATGAAACTACTCCAAACTGCATTAAAAAATACGAAATGTAAATTAAAACTAAGCAGAATTGTATGCAAAAAATATGCCTTTCCGCTTTCTTGGTAAACAACAATCAAAGAATCACATCGTGCTACATTTTATGACGTCATTGCAAACTGATTCATGAAAAAAATATTTTGCTTCAAGTATTTTTAAATAAAGTTTCTCATGCCATTTGTTGATTTGGCAACAGGGATTTAAATGACTCAAAATTGAATTCCAATGCTAATTCAATGGGAAAATTGCCGACAGATAATATATTTATGTCCATCCGGACGTACAGACAGGCGGACAAAAAGTATGAAAGTTGGGTCTCTGAGGTCATAGCTTTCTAACAAAAAAAGAATTTTAAAGATCCGAATGATAGAACCGATTTTGGAAGGGGGGTACGGACGGACAGACAGACAGACGGACATCGACCGCATGTCAATACCTACTTTTCCATTTTTTTAAAAATTCTTTCGAATTAAAAAAAGAAAAGTAGGCTAAAAAAAATGATGCGTTTTACATTGACCTAAGGTTGAGTGAGCCATTTGCTTAGGATTACTTGGCAACTTTTTAACGGCTTCACTTTATTTCGTCCCAATCATCTCCATCTTCTTAAAACTCTTGCAGGTCCCGATTACTGAATAGACCATAGAAGTTCGGGGCTTCCTCTTTAAATTTTAGAGGAACCCCCAAATCGACAATTTAAAAACAAACAAACAGTGTTATCGTCTATTGCTTTCAAATATTGGCTTAACAATATAACAATTTGTTACAACAAAAATTCCATTGACTTGGTTAATGAATAGTAAATGTAACCTTTAATGTGATAAAAGTTTATTGCTATATTATATGTCATTAGCCTATTAGTTGCCCAAATCGAGGACAGGTTACCCTTGCGATAAAGTCTTGACCTAGATCTGACTCTGCAACCTTTCCACAGCTCCCCCAATTTCTGTTCTCCGATTCGGCGACAGTGACCGTCAGTCTTCTGGCCGACCCCCGCAACGAGCGGGGCTTCGGGAGGGGCGAAGTGAACGCCACGACCCCGTACAGGGTGCTCTGCCTGCAGAACTACAGGGATGAACCTTCTGAGAACCCTGCCACCGCACAGACCATTGTCAGCTGTGGGCCGGTGGACTATATCATGTATGTCGTCAACAGCCAAGGTAAGATTGTCATATATAATGACCTTTATATTTTCGGAAATCATACAATGCGCTATATATATATGGTGTGGAAAGATCTTTATTTCTTGAAAATTGTTCATCAGACAGATGCTAATTGGGCATATAATTGGAGAATCGAATCTACCCATGAATGGAGGATCCAATCAATGGGCAATCCAATTATTGGAGAATCCCACATACCCATGAACCAAAACTCTCCATGAATTGCATAATGATAGTTTTGGCTAAAATATTATTATCATGCTAGATTTTTTGTAAAGTTGATATTAATTCCACATATTTTACAAGAGAAAGCTTTAGAAATTATCGAGATTTTTTTAATAATCGAAGTTTATAGAATAATAAATATTTGAATATGAGCCAAATGTATTAAGATGGAAACTGTACTACTACATATCATACGTTGTATGGCAAGGATTATATAGATTATTAAAGAAAGTGCAAAGGATAAATATGTTCATTATTATTTCTACTATGAAAGTGCAACTATGTTCAAGTATACAAATGCCAGTTGAGCCAGTGAGCGCATCAGTATTCGTCCTTATTCAATTTGGGAAAAACGATTTTGGTTAGAAACCGTTCCCTTATGTCATTGCTAAAATCTTTTCTTTTTAAAAAAATATTTATATCACTAATATTTACGTGATCTTTTTTTAGAATGCTACAAACCTTTGGGGCTTAGCCAACCAAAGAAGGTATACAAATGCCAGTTGAGCGCATCATCAGCAGCAAAAAGAGAAACAGGTCCTTACAACATCAGAGCTGTACCAGGGAAAAAAGGTCTAAAAGAAATTTTAGTACAACTTTTTTTAGCTTCGAAATAGCAGATAAGAAATAGTTAAATCCTATATTTTATATTGTCTATGGAGCATTAAAATCTTGGTTCTTAAAAACGCTCTTAGAAAAAATTTAAATACAAAAAATTGTGTTTTCCAGTTGTTAAAGGTTGCGTTGAACCAATTTAGCTAGTTGTAATTCAAACATTTAAACGCCAAAATTAACTAATTTTCCTTAATCTTCTCTCTTAGATTTAATAATGGGGTTGTGTCACGGAGGATCTGGCAATAGCTCTGCAGTTTTGTTTTCATGTCTATTTTGATGTCTTTCAACAGTGTTGACAGCAGTTTCAGGAGAAAAACACTACGAAAAAATACCATTTAATTCTAAAATTACAAAATCATACCATAACAAGAAGTTCATAAAGAACTAAAATAGCCTACTTTCCTGTTACTTAAATACTTACTGAAGTTCTAATCGGGAAAAAACTAGGTTTCTAACAGTAAATATCATCAACGGCCGTTTCTACACTAGATTTATACATATTAGAAAAAAAAATCGAAACACAGCATCCAGCTAATAATTTAAACTTCTAAAAGCCAAAATCAACTATTTTCCTTATTATTATTTCGCAAATCAATTAAACATTATTTATCGTCTGCTCGCGATTTATTTGTAGTTCGAGGAATAATTAAATATTCATTAATAACAAAAGTAATGAAACTCCAAACTGCATTAAAAAAATAAGAAATGTAAATTAAAACTTAGCATAATTGCATGCAAAAGTATGCCTTGCCGCTTTCTTGTTAGATAATTAATGAATAATCAAAGAATCAAATTGTGCTACATTTTATGACGTCATTCCAAACTGATTCATGAAAATATTATTTTGCTTCGAATATGTTTAAATAAATAAAGTTTCTCATGCCATTGTTGATTTGGCAACAGTGATTTAAATGACTCAAAATTGAATTTCAATGCTAATTCAATGGGAAATTCGCCGACAGATAGTAGATTTATGTCCGTCCGGACGTACAGATAGACAGACGGACAAAAAGTATGAAAGTTGGGTATCTGAGGTCATAGCTTTCTAACAAAAAAAGAATTTTTAAGATCCGATGGATAGAACCGATTTTGGAAGGGGGGTACGGACAGACAGACGGACAGACAGACAGACGGAAAGACAGACAGACATAAGAACAGACAGACAGATGGACATCAACCGCATTTCAATACCTACAGTGATTTAAAAGTATGAAAGTTGGGTATCTGAGGTCATAGCTTTCTAACAAAAAAAGAATTTTTAAGATCCGATGATTAGAACCGATTTTGGAAGGGAGGTACAGACAGACAGACAAACGGACAGACAGGCGGACAGACAGACGGACAGACATACGAACAGACAGACAGATGGACAGACAGACAGTTGGACATCAACCGCATTTCAATACCTACAGTGATTTAAATTACTCAAAATTGAATTTCAATGCTAATTCAATGGGAAATTCGCCGACATATAGTAGATTTATGTCCGTCCGTACGTACAGACAGATGGACAAAAAGTATGAAAGTTGGGTATCTGAGGTCATAGCTTTCTAACAAAAAAAGAATTTTTAAGATCCGATGATTAGAACCGATTTTGGAAGGGGGGTACAGACAGACAGACAAACGGACAGACAGGCGGACAGACAGACGGACAGACAGACGAACAGACAGACATACGAACAGACAGACAGATGGACAGACATACAGTTGGACATCAACCGCATTTCAATACCTACAGTGATTTAAATGACTCAAAATTGAATTTCAATGCTAATTCAATGGGAAATTCGCCGACAGATAGTAGATTTATGTCCGTCCGGACGTACAGACAGACGGACAAAAAGTATGAAAGTTGGGTATCTGAGGTTATAGCTTTCTAACAAAAAAAGAATTTTTAATATCCGATGATTACAACCGATTTTGGAAGGGGGGTACGGACGGACAGACGGACAGACGGACAGACAGACAGACAGACAGACGGACAGACGGACATCGACCGCATGTCAATACCTACTTTTTCATTTTTTTAATTCTTTCGAATTAAAAAAAGAAAAGTAGGCTAAAAATACTCACAGCGTTTCACGTAATATTTTTTATTAATATTTGACGTTGTATTTTTACGATATTTTTTTGTAATTTTAGAATTATTCTAAAATTACAAAAAAATATCGTAAAAATACTAACTGCATTTTCGAATTTTTTTATTGACTTTAAAAAGACGCGAAACGCTTTGCTAGTATTTTTATGGTATGTTTTTGTAATTTTAGATGGTATTTTTTCGTAGTGTTTTTCTCCTAAAATTGCTGGCAACACTGTTGAAAGACATCAAAATAGACATGAACACAAAACCGCTTAGCTATTGCCACATCCTCCGTGAAACAACCCCCATTAGACTTTATCTTTTGCTAAGTTTGTTTGAAGTTAGAAGAATAAAGATGTAATATTTTTTAATAAATATCTTTGTGTCGCCAAAATTTCCCATTTACATTTCTTTCGAAAACTCAGACTATTTAGTTATTTATCGGTTGTTTAATTAATTTACAGTTCGAAAAATATATAATTAGTGCAATTGATGCTTTAAAAATAAAAGCGAAACTTTGCATATTTTTTATGCCAAGTTAGAATTCTCTATGCATCTTTCTTCATACATATATAATGAACCATCAAAAGAACTCTATTGTGATATTACAACAATCCAAACTGAATTATATCGCATAAATAAGTATTTGTTCAAAAGTTTCTATTTTTATTTTAAATAAAGTTTCTTGTATGTTTAACGAAATGGCAACAGTGAAAATATTGAATAAAAATGGAATTTGCATGTTATTTCAATGTAGATAAAATTTTTAGTTATTTAAATTTTAAATAAACATCCAATTTAAATTTTTTAATCAAATTTGGAATGTAGCCTAATCTGATTTTTCGCTTCAAAATAACGGATCCCACTTGTCTGTGGGACTTGTGGTTCTTTCTGTGAAAGTGGGTGACAGACGGACGGACTGAACGATTATAATACCTTCCACTTTTAGCTTCCACACTACGTTTATAACGTAAAAAGTGGAAGGTATTATAATCGTTCAGTCCGTCCGTCTGTCTGTCACCCACTTTCACAGAAAGAACCCCAAGTCCCACAGACAAGTGGGATACGTCATTTTGAAGCAAAAAATCAGATTAGGCTACATTCCAAATTTCATTAAAAATTTAAATTAGAAGTTTATTTAAAATTTAAATAACTAAAAAATTTTATCTACATGAAATTAATTAAATTAGAAGTTTATTTAAAATTTAAATAACTAAAAATTTAATCTATATTGAAATAACATGCAAATTCCATTTTTATTCAATACTAGCTTTATAAACCCGGCGTTGCACGGGTAATAACCCTAATTAGAAGTTTTTTTTATGTGAACTTTTTATTTTATACCAATTGATCCCTCCACTGTGATCCACTCCGTCAGGATATTATAATCTCCTCCCATTCTGATATGAGGGGTTGATTTTATCCAGGCCCTTCCGGAGTTTGAGGGCCTTCCCATAAGGCCCTATTCAAATTGCCAGAACAGCTATATGTTATAATGGCCTGTTTATATTTCACAATTAGCGCAAAACGAAACTGCCCAAATATGGTAAACATTTCACATCATACAACTCGATAGGGCTGGGGGACCCAGTCGGTAAAGACTTTCGTCTGTATGTGGTAGGTCCCAGGTTCAGGTCCGGGCATCACCAAAATAACTGCAGACCTATGAACGGCTCGTGCAGCCAAAAAATGTCCGACGAATAATACCCCGTATAGAGGAAGTGCACTTCAAATATCCTCCAAATTCCCAACGCTGCGTACGATGTCGCCCATAAAAGTTGCATTGGGTACCTACTCACGTGCAGGCTCGGAACTTGACAGTGGTTCTAAATTACGAATCCCGTTTCCAATAGCACTCGTGTGTAGCTTTAATGCGACGATAATTTAAACTAACCCTAACCCATACAATTGGATGGGAATAGCTACCCTATGTTAAATTTTCAACTTCGCCAAAAGCCGCCAATGCCAAAATTCAATCGACCGTTACGCCATCTTAACATCAGAAAAAAAAAAGACATTCATCCTCTTGTATGGTTGGAAAAGTTTTATAAAGTACAAATTCCTTATTTATGCCGAATATATTCCGGTTAAGTTAAAAAATCATGGCCGGCAATTTTACACCTAATCTGGTAACCCCGATGGCAACCTTTGACGAAATTAGCAATTGCATTGACAATTTCTAAATGTTAATCTATTTAAATCTTAAACGCATATAATTTATTCTGAAGTTTTCTTATACTAATATTTTATTAATTAGATGCTTACTGATTTTAAATAATTATTTACTTTTTTTAAATCAATTCTTCGTCATTTTAAAAATTCACTTTTTTTATAAACCTGGTCTGCAATTTAATGAATCTTTCCGCTGTTTTAAGTCGGCCATTTTGAAATTAGGTAGTATTTTTGGTCATTTCGAGATGGTAACCATCTCGGCAAGTGCCGGGGTTTGTTATCACTTCGACTTGGCGACATTTTTGAAAAATCGCCAAATCCGGCCACGATTCTTTAGGTAAACTTATATTCCTCCATATCATCATTTCTTACCATTTGTAAACATCAATTAAATTAAATTCGGGAACGTAATTAAAATCTAGTGGGGAAAACTGATCCACCATAAAAAATAAAGAGATTTAAAATCAACAAATACAATACTGATATTCAAATAACAATCCAGCAAATTAAACCGACGCACAGTGGGGCAAAAGGGGTGAAAACCTGGCCAAAATTCTGTAATTTCTCCAATGGGATAAAAACATAATTGGGTATTTGGTATGTTTTTAGAAGTGTGCAGCTCTATTTTTAAATATTTAAAGTAATTTAGACTGAAATTATCACATTTGGTTCATTTACTTAAAACCCCTAATAAAAGGATATTTTTTATTTAAATAATTGTGCAAAATTAATAATCTCCGTTTTCAAGGAATAATAACTAGTATTTTTAAAACTCAATTTACTATATTAATAAATCAATTAAGTACTAGTTTTACATTACAAATTAAAATCTTATACATAGAAATAAATTATTCATATCTTATCGTACGCACATTTACATGCCACACCATTTTAATTCATAAATACGTTAGAGAAAACACTATATGATTTCTAAAATATTGTAAAATTCTTTTGATACACAAAAATAACACCTCTACGGAGACGTGGGAAGATTTAACTGCATTACAAATTTTACCATCCACCATTGTAAATATAATATTATGATTAATTTGTAGACTTAGGTTGTTTAATATTACTATTGTTGGAATGCGACTGTAATATTTGGTTTTCGGTGCACTCTACTATGTGTTTTGCAAATTTTGCTGATTCTTCTATAAACTGTATAAGTATTGGATGATAGAATCGAGGTGATGCTGGTCTAGGATTCTTCCAGATTATATTTTTAGATCATTATCTTCGGAATACAGTTCAGTGGTACACTCGAAATGAGAAATCTATTCGAATCTGAAGAATTAGTGGATTTGAATTTCTGTTTATATTGGGTTTGACTTGAGCTGCCATCATATCCCTATTTTGAAATAAGTTTCAAACATTTACTGCTCATAGGAATAATTGCTCAAATCATTCAATGTGCAGTCTATTATTCTTTGAGCTGTATGGTCTAAAAGTGCTTGAACAATCATTTCAACCGTTAGAGTTTCGACTTCATAGGAGCTGATTTCAGGATAACTGTTTTTCTTTGCTTTTTGTATGACTTTGTACCAAGAAAATATACTTTTTTAGTGACTTCTGATAATGTCATATTGGTGCTTGGTTAATTGAGCCTCAATTAACAAAGACAAGGCTTCATCAGCTGAGATAGTTTCCGAAATTTCCGCACATAGCTATTCTTTTACAGAAAAAGATTTGCGGTATTCGAATGCTCTGAGCGGGGAACTATAAATGTCGTATCTCTTATGAATTTAGAAGCATATATCTCACCAATAGCTCTCAAAATCATTTGTGCTACAGAAGCTAAAGTTTCTGGAGTGTATTTTGTACGTAAATGTCCCGTTTTCCTTTGTTTTGGATTTCGCTTCTTTTCAGGAAATCAGATGATGGCCGTCCTAAACCTTTGTTCGCAAAAAATGGCACGATAATTTTCTCATCTAACCATTTCTTATTTTTAAAAACAAAATTTTGCTTTACTCTATGTACGGCTGCCCATATCGTTGTAAAGGTTTTACAAAATGACTGTGCAGGTTTCTTCGATTTCAAAGTAAGATTTTTACGGGCATTTTGGCATTTTTTAAGTTTAAGTTCCAGTAACTGTACTTTATCATTGAAGGGTGATTTTGGAGGTAATCTTGAAAGCATTTTGTAGAATTTCCTCCATTTTATCTATATGCAAACCACTTGAGTTATGAATTTTTTTTTCGAGAATGTTGCAGAGAATTTACGAAACGTTATCCTTTTATAGTGCCCAATATGCTCAACGCTGAGTTCGGCTGTAGTGTGCTTGATAGACTTATGTTAATGAAAAAACATAAAGATCCAAATACAGTAACTAATTTAATTTTGCCACTTTTAACTGATAAACAACTTTATGATGGATGTTAAATGAATAAAATATACAAAAGGACCAGCAAAATTTTTTATGAATTTAACATTAAACTAGTAAAAAAAATCCTAAAATTATTAGATATCTGCCAGATCAAATATGCCCAACATAAGGTTATTGTCAAAACATGGCAATATTTTACCTTAAATAGTTCATAATAGTCATGAAAAGGTATTAAACAGAGTGTCATTTCAATATTTAGAAAAAAGCCAAAGTACTCATTATTTGCACATTTGACAATTGAAACTTTTGAATTTTTAGCCAAACGTGCAACAGGTGAAAACAGTTTTGAAAACAACAATGTTAAAGGTTTCAAACTGCGTAGTAGTTTTTAGGTAACAAGGCGTAACTATATAACAAATTTACTACTTTTTAAATTTTAACACAAAAAATATTATTAATTAAGAAGGTCATTCTTTTTAAATTAAAAAAAAATATTAAAACACTTCCAAAAAATCTAATAAAATTCATTTAGGTTAAACATACACCTAGTAGTAGAATGCATCATATTTTTTAAAGTTTTACAAAAAAGTAAATTTTTTGGACACGCACACAAAGTGAGCAACCGGTTTTGAGAAATTTCGCACTGGTAACGAATTCTCCCGATTTGGTCAACTTTTCACCCTCACAACTCTTCCCAGAAGCCATAAATCCGTCGGGGGAGGTGACATATGATACTTCAGATATTTCTAAACAACCACACGTAGATGGAAACTTAAAATAGACACTTTAATTTTTTTGGTTTTTGGCCAGCTTTTAAGGGGTTTTGCCCCACTGTGCGACGTGCTCTTTTTTTTTCTTTTTTAATTTCCGTTCACGCTGAACGCGCTGAAATTTTTTAAAATTGAATTAAAAAGTATAAATTCTAATCTTACAATGCTATTCCTATGGGGAAATCAGCTCACGTTTTGCACTCCTACACCCTTTGGGTTCGAATAAAAAAAAGTATCCTATAGCCTATTTCTGGTTCTAAGCTACCTTCCCACCAATTTTCATCCAAATCAGTTCAGCCGTTCTTGAGTTATAAATGGTCCCACTAACACGACTTTCTTTTATGTATATATATAGATTTTCACTGTTGCCATTTCGTTAAACGTACGAAAAACTTTATTTAAAATAAAAATAAAAACTATTGAAAGAATATTTATTTATGCGATATAATTCAGTTTGGATTGTTGTAATATCACAATAGAGTTCTTTTGATGGTTTATTATATATGTATGAAGAAAGATGCATAGAGAATTCTAACTTGGCATAAAAAATTTGCAAAGTTTCGCTTTTATTTTTAAAGCATCAATTGCACTAATTATATATTTTTCAAACTGTAAATTAATTTAACAAACGATAAATAACTGAATTTTCGAAAGAAATGTAAATGGTAAATTGTGGCGACACAAAGATATTCATTAAAAAGGATTACATTATTATTCATCGAACTTCAAACAAATTGAGCAAACGATAAAGTCTAATTATTAAATCTGAGAAAGAAGATTAATGAAAATAATTAATTTTATCGTTTAAATGTTTAATTACAACTAGCTAAAGGCTCTGTTTGGCGAATTTCTTTCTGAGGTGTATAAATAGTTTGTTTCCTGTTGAACATAAATATTGTGTGGAGGTGGTTTAAGTGACAGATTCTGAAACAAACCTACTTGTTTACGTTATAAACGTAGTGTGGAAGCTAAAATTGTGTGGCGACTTAATAATAATGCAAGGTTAGTACAAAAATTGTGAAGAATGCGCACAACTCATGTATTCTTCCGAAATGTCGTTCAACTTCTGCTCTTTAACGTTTCGGATCAATAGCTATACTAAAGCATAAAAATATATATTACGGTACTTTAAAATGCTTTAAGGAATACTTTAAAATGGATAACATATTTTGTTATACCCTACTTAAAAAAATAATATTTTCAATTTTTGTTAATCACACATGGATATAATAATCGTCTCCTCTTGCGATCGTCAGTTATGTTACAACAACAGAAATTTGCGTTCGTATGTCATCAATACAATTCTTGTATGGAAACAGCACAATATTGCAATGTTGCCATTTTTACACAATACTTGTGATGTTTGAACGCAAGTTTTTTTTTCTGAGTGTAAGTCATATTAATAGCTACTTTATTTCCAGTTTGGTCTCCGGCACTTCGCTTGGGGCCACACAAATCTTACTTTCAAGTGGACTTCCTGCGCACAACCAGAGTGTCCAGGTTAGAGTTCTTTAAAGTGGACGGCAACAGAGCTGTCACCAAATACAGACTACAGTACAGCCACACGGGTTCAGATTGGCTCTACGCAAATGACGTATGTACACATTGGAATAAAACACTTTCGACAAAGAAAAATCTTAAATATTTATTCAAAATTTTTGATCCAGTATTTAAGACATTTTAGATACCATTCGTTGTCTTACTTCATTCACTATACCTTATCAAATTTAAGTTTATTCCAAAACCATAAAAGATAATCCTCCCAATAGTAATGTTTTTTATGTGGGATAAGAGGAACTATCTAATAATTCGAATTGCTTATAGAAATAGTACGAAATATTTACAAGAAACTATTAATCAAGTATAATAAGCAGGAAAAAAACTTTTTTAAAGCAATTACTTTATTAGAAGATTAAAGGTTTGTGTTTATTAACAAAACCCATTATCTTTAACAATTTTACTAAATATTATTATCATCAATATTGTTAATTTGATCCTTACTAATAATCAAAAAATTGTATAAATAAGAGAACTTTTTATCATATTTTTTTTCAAACTAAAATCCTTCACTATTTTTCTTATAATCTGTGTGCAGATCACTGGAATTGTGTACAAAAACCGCAAAGCTTGTTTGTGTTGATCCTATCCTAAATGCATCATCTTTAACACTTTTACTAAATATTATCGTCATTAATATTATTAATTTGATCCTTACTTACTACTAATTTAAAGGTTTTCTCAATTTGCTAACTTTTTACTATCTTTTTTTCAAATGAAAATCAGCCATATTTTTCAAATGATCTTCCACCATGTTTTTAAAATCTGTGCAGATCACTGAAATTGTGTACAAAAGTGGCAAAGCTTCCGACACTCTGGAGAAGCCCGTGCAGACGAGGTTCGTCCGAATCGTCGTCGAAGAGGCAGAGAGCGGAGACGAGGATACCATGTATATTGGTCTCAAGATGGAGATGTACGGATGCTTTATTGGGGAGAAATCGCCTTCAGGTACTGATACAACGAACAAATACATACTAGATCTCAAAATAGTTGACGGTTTGGAACGTCAGATATTAGCATTGTATTTTTCTTGTTAATTTCTATATTTTAAAGATATCGCCCTTCAGGTTACTGCTACAACGAACAAATACATACTAGATCTCAAAGTTGATAATTTGGAACGTCAGAAAATGTTTCAACACCTTTTCTATTTCCCAGTTTCGGATCTGTTACTTTTTGTGCCTTTCTGATTCAACTTCTATCTTTAAAATATATTTCTTTTGCGATCGAAATTGTTTAACCAACTTTTAAAGTGACAACAAAATTGTAGCTTAGTTTTGGTTGATAGAGAAAATGAATGGCCATTTTAACAGTTGACCGTTGGCAAAATGACCAATCACCAAGGTCCTACCAAAAGGTTGGGGGGGGGGGGGGGGGAGTAGGTACATATATATTCCGGCTTGAGTGTTTGATCAGAGACCCGCTGATGAAGCCTTCGTCAAGTAAGACAGACACAGAAAGAATTTTTTACTGTCACAAGGAAAGGAATATACACCCAGGGTGAAGGAGGGAATCGAACCCGCACCCGTTACAATTATCATTTTTAGAAACAGAATAAAGAGTCTAGCAAAACAAAATCTCAAGATGTAGGACCCCCCCCCCCCCCCCCCCCCCCCCAGAAACTTGATTTTGTCGGGGCGGCTTTGTAAGGCTAGACGGATTAAGGGGGAGACGTCCCATCCCCTTTTCCCAGATCAAAGGCACTGGTCTATGGCTTTGTCTTGCATTTGCGTCAAGCCATGCAATTATTAAATTAAATTACGAACCACACTTGCCAACATGCTATTAGTAGTAAGACAACCCCAAATCCTTATCAGCGAAGGGGATCTTTTAAGGGTGGGCGTTTCCCAAGCCTTTTGACAGATAAAGTTGCACTGATTAGGACTTTGTCTTGCATTTGCTCAAGCCATGCAATTATTAAATTAAATACGAACTACACTTGCCAACATGCTATAGTAGTAAGACAACCAGAATCCTTATCAGCGAAGGGATCTTATGCAAGCTGGCATATTGGCGGATTTCGATCTCGTGCCCGCATCACTGAGCCCCAACGACCACATTTATTCTTTAAAAGATAGTTTCCACTGCAAAAATAAAAAGATTATATAAATTAAGTAGGATATAAAAAAAATACGGTTAGTATGAAGTATAAAAAAAGATTTATAATATATGGAAAATACAAAAACATCAAAATAAGGATATAAAATTCAGGCATACAACTTCAATATGACATACAAATTAAAATAGTATTTAAAAAAAATTAGTATGAAATGTATACAATCTTTATTTATCCGTGATATTCAATAAAGTAAAAATAATGTATAAATTAAGCATAACATTTGGGTTTAACCCTATACAAAATATATAAAAATATATTAATTAAGGCAGATTATAGGTTGATGAGCTTTGACGCTGTGATTCAGTAGAAATTTAGAGCCACTACTTTCTGTTTTAGAGACTGTAGGTCGGTTGAAATAATGGTAGATGAAAAATTATCATGTACAAATTCAACAGTTTTGTTGAATGTCAACAGGACCGTTTTAATATCACTTCATGTGTGCAAGTGATATTACGAAAAATTATTTTTGTTATAGTGCTTTGTGTCAAGTAATTTGTTTGAGTGAATAATATAAAACAGTCAAAAAATTAAGAGATGCCTTTTGCAGTTTTTTTTACATCTATAATTTTTTTTCAGTTTCTTGTGCAAAGCATGATCCAACTTGGTATTCTGATGATAAAAGTAAGGAAGCAATTTTATATGCTTTTTTTAATTATATGTATTTTTTTTTGTTAAACTCATCGAAAACTTTCCAACTTTTATGTTTTAATTTGGCTAATGTTACAAAATATTGTTTTGTATTATGTAACGGTGTAGATAGATAGGTTTTATCTGCTTAAAATAAAACTCAATCCTAATTAATTAGATAAAAAAATCTTTTTGAATTTTACTTAAAAATTATTTTAATCAAAACATATTATCCTTTTCAGACAAATATGGAAGACATTTTTCAGTGGATGTGTCGAGAGACATTATCTACTTCTGTGATCTTGAATATGACATGGAGTGAGTTTCCTGACGCTTTTTATTAGCTTAAATTAAAAATTATAATTTACAAATTATAAGTTGCGTTTACATTGCTTTCATATATAGTTTCACATTTAAATAAAGTGGTTTTCATTTTATTAACAAACAACTTTTATGATTTATTTTTAGAAATTTGGTGTGTTTCGCATCGACAGATGCAGGAATGTCTTGGAGAAGTAAGTAATATTATATTATATTATATTATATATATTTTACATTTTCTCTTCATAAGTGATTATCTAATAAGACAAGGTTGGCCATAATATTCCTTTATTCAAACTTCATTTGAATTTTCAAGGATAAATTTGAAACTCGAATCAATCTCGTTCAATGCGTTAAGAGTTAAATATATTAAATAATAACATGTTGTTATTGACTCAGTCAAAACCGTAAATCAAACTGAAGTTATAATAAAAAAATAAGTCGAGTTTTGAATTTGCCTCACTCTTCCCTTCTCAAATGACAGTTCAAAAAGGAAATAAAATCACAACATTACTGATAAGTTAAAATTGAGTCTTTTACGCGTGATAATTTCAATTTAATTGAATTAATTTGACGACAAAAACCCCCGTCTACTATGATTTGTCTTGTAAATGCTCAATATGTTTTTCTTAATGAGTCAAACTGACGTCTTTTATTTTCTGGAGTTATCCGCAGTCCCATACAGCACCTTCAACAAACTAAATACTATATATTTTAACTTTCCCATCACCTTATCTATGTTGCCGCGTAATGCACCATATGAACAACATTTTCGCATAAAGACAAGAGGTCAATAAAAGTTAGGATAGTTTATTTTTGGTAAGTACTTAGACAAGGAAATGAAGCTTAAATACTTTCTTTGCTAAATTTCGCATTTTGGAGTCACTATTTTCTGTTTTAGGACTGTAGGTCAGTTGGAACAATGGTAGATGAAAAAATTATCCTTACAAAATCAACCAATTTTTGACGACCCGTCAACACTGAACACATTATCTCTTCCAGTTCTGCCGAAGAGCATCGGCGGCGTGCTAGGGTGGGACAAGAAGAGCGGGCGCACGTACGCGTTCGACAAGCGGAAGCGCGCACACGTTGGATCTGACGACGGCATATCCTGGGTGGCCGTGGACGAGCTAGAGATGAACAACACCCTGGCCAAGAAGACCTTCTACAGGAGCCAGCCCGTGCCCGCATTCACCACGGAGGATATCGATATGCTGGAGACGAAGACGGGCAGATGGGAAGGTGAGTAGGAACGTTTTTTTCTTGTAGAAATTTTTGTAACTGGGTTGTTTCAGATGACATAATTTTTCAAATGTTAATTGTGCTCTTTTGCGATTTCATTGGTTGTTTCGGTTTCAATCTCAATGCTCGTTTTTTTTTTGTCTGTTGTGTTCAATTTCAGAGTTCTTTACTTGCTACTTGTTTTTTATTCCTGCAATTTATTAAACTTATATGTGTGTGTTGATATCTTTCGATTAAATTTCAATCCACATCAGATTTGTTGACATGAATATTCCCATTGTTACCTGATTCTAGTTAGACGCGTGTTATAACTCCATGTAAAGCTTCCCATACACGGAGGGACAGGGCATGTGAACTTTCGCCAAATATCGTCACCCTTCCGCCAAGAAAGCATTTTTCACTCGTCAGTGATTCAAACTAATGACTGACGAGTGAAAAGGCTTTCGGTAACGTCTTTTAGGAAGAGAAGTAGCATTTGTGAAGGTTCACACGTTCTGTCCTCCATGTATGCCTAGCTTAATGTAACAAGTAATGATTTTTTGTAAAGTCTAGATTATATCCAAAGCGAAGACACGCATTATAACGCAGTGTATTTTTGAAGGCACGAAATACAAAATATGCGTTTGGACTTTTAGACAAAAAGCATGTTTAACGGACCATAGGATCTATGCAAGCATTTATTATGTTAATTAGCAGTTTTAGATTAGCTTTGATTTTTATTCTGGAAACTAAAAGGTATCCCAAAAATACGCAATAAGTATAATTTTCTAAGGCTGGTCTAAACACTACAACTCTATGCATCATAAAATAAAAAGTCTTCAAAAAATACATTTAAAAAAATCAAAATTGTATTTTGAAAGCAATTAAGAGTTTTTATAGCTGTGCCTTTGCCATGTTATTGCTTAGAGAATCAACTTTTAAAAAAAAATGTAAGAGCAAAAAGGGTTTCTGTAAAAGTTGTTTTTCCTTCTATATACATAATATGCAAAAAAGTCAACACTTCCGGCATTGCGGGCAATTTTATACCAACTGTTTAAAATAATGGAGAATGATCTTAAAAGAAAAAAGATGAAATTTCCTACTGTTTTTATGCAAAACCGATCTCCTTATTTTAATGTAGAAGTGCATTTGGAAAAATCTATATTTCATTCGTCAAAAGGTAAAAATACGCATTTTAGCCATTTTTGCAGAGCCGAGTGATGGTTTAAGCTTTTAATTTAATGCTTTTTTCGGATTTGAATCATGCAAATTGAGAAAAATTAAGAATTTTTTTTAAATAAATTAATCGGATGGTAGCATGGATTATGTCAAGGGGTATACAATCTTGCTGTAGCAACACAGTAGCGGAGTAGCAATAGAATAACGGCAGCAATTTAGGTAAGGTGGTCGCTGAAGAGCGTGTTCGAACTCATGATATGAAGATCGCACGGTAAGCTTGATAGGGCGTAATTCAACTGTGCCATCCCATCTCCAGTATACCACAGTTGTCGTATAGGCTGCTCAAAGTTGTGGTGTGGCAAACCACCACCAGACATATTGAATTTTTAAGGAAAATTTAAAATGAAAGAATAATAGAATTAATAAATGAAGAACATGTATGATATCAAATGTGAAATTTCAGAGAATTTTTTTTGAGAATAGTGTTCTAACAATAAAACAAAAAGCAAATAAAGCAAAACTATTGCTCATTTTTGAGAACCATCCACGATGGGAGGATCAACGCTAATCCTAGTATATTGTGCGTTATAAACATTCCATTATCAGTAGGGCCTAGATGTTTAGGCTATTTGAAGTTTTCGAATTTTAAGAAAATGATCTCAAATTTGAGATTTTGAAGTATTTGTTTTAGAGAATATTGTTCTCCTATTAAAATGAGTACATGCTAGTACTTGATTTTGAGAAAATTCATTTTTACAGTGTACACTGTCCTTCTATTTCAGCCACTTTCGACGGTCTGATGTACGAAGGCAAGCCGGATCCAAGAGCCAGATGGAGTCGATGTTGCAAGATCACAAAGTGAAGACATTTTCCCCCTCAAGAAGTGACTTGTTACTAGACAGAACTGATTGTACTTATAGCACGACGTTTACTACCAATGCACACTTAAATGAAGAACTAGTTTCTAAACAGATAGTTTAACTTTCCATATTTTTAACAGAGCCAAGCAACAAAGTGCAAAAGGATTTTAGAGAATTTTAAGGAAATTTTGTTGACTTGCGGTTTACTTTATCTTACAAGCCTTATCTTTTGTTTCACTTGAACTCAAACAGCATTAAAAAAGTCATTCCAAATTTAAAAACATCTTCGTAAATGATAGTCAGATGCTCAGTAAAATTTTAAATCGTTTGTAGATAAAATATCACAAATCCCAACAGTTTCTTTTAAAATTTAGTTTAACCGATACTTTGTGTTATTTTGGACGAAATGCTTGAATATTTTGTTAGAAACGTTTATGTAGGAGACATATTTGAATCGGGAATTATTTATTTTTAAAACAGAAATGTGATAGTTGTTAAGAACAATTTGAATTTTAAATATGTGTAAAAAATAATGTAAATAAAAATAGAATGTTACTTGAATCTATTTATTTATCTATTGCAACCCAAAATATAATCCATATTTAAATCCAATAATTGCACTATAGTCTGGCCGCCAGGGGGGGTATTAGGTGATAAAGAATGACTTAAAAATTTAAAACAATCCAAATTCAAGATGGCGGCTTCCACCATCTTGGATTATTCAACCTGTAATATTACGTGATCTATTGGCCCGAAAGTTAAAATTCTTTCTACTTTAGTTGTATTTTTTAATAAAGAATGGCTTAAACTACATAAATGTGGAACACAATTGAAACATATATGAATTTATTATAATTCAAAATGGCGTCTTCCGCCTTATTTGATTTTTTACCGTTAGTATTAGGCGATCGATTGTCCCGAAAATAAAAATTCACTCTATTTTAGCTATTAAATAATGCAGAAATATTAAAATAGATTTATATATTAAAAATAATACAGAATAACTTTAACTAGATAAATATTTTTTTTATCAAGGTGGCGTGTTAGACCACATCGTGTTGGCACACGGGATCGCCGGGCACCAGATCGAAATGCGAATTCGCCAATTTAGGTGTATTTATTTCACCATTCTAGCGATAACAGTTCCAACCTGGACATTACTTTCCAATTGCGCTGTTTATAAGACTACCAGCTTGGCCGGTTTAACTCCCCAAGAAACCATGAGGAGAGAAATTTTTAGAAACAGAATAAAGAGTCTAGCAAAACAAAATCTCAAGATGTAGGACTTTGTCTTGCATTTGCTTCAAGCCATGCAATTATTAAATTAAATTACGAACTACACTTGCCAACATGCTATTAGTAGTAAGACAACCCCTTATCAGCGAAGAAATCCTTATCAGCGAAGGGGATCATTAATTTATGCCAAGCCTGGCATAGTTGGCGGATTTCGATCTCGTGCCCGGCGATCACTTGAGCCACAACCGACCACATTTATTCTTTAAAAGAATAGTTTTCCACTGCAAAATAATAAAAAAGAATCAGATAAATTTAAGTAGGATATTAAAAAAAATACGGTAGTATGAAGTATAAAAAAAGATTTATAAATATATGGAAAATACAAAAACATCAAAATAAGGATATAAAATTCAGGCATACAACTTCAATATGACATACAAATTAGAATAGTATTAAAAAAAATTAGTATGAAATGTATACAATGCTTTATATTTATCCGTAGATATTTCAATAAAAGTAAAAATAATGGTATAAAATTTAAGCATACTGAATGAAAGACTATTTACAGCAAAATACATGACACTACAAATAATTGGTTGGTTGGTTTTGGTGAAAGCAAGAAGCCAGGAGTATAGAGTTCCAACTTAGTGGAGCTTGGCTCTAGGAGCTTTGTCGAAGAACTTTGTCGAAGAACTTTATCGAAGTACTGGACGGTGAAAGCAGCTTTTTAAACAGAGGAGAGTCGCTCCCATTCACTTCACTCGGGGTGGAAAAGAGGGAACACCGAGGTTGCGCTGTTGGTTGTTGGTTGTTGCGAGTGCCTGAGAAAGAGCTACCACAGACTTCTGGCTCCAGGTCACAACATCCTCCCGTCCATGAAACCCCTGGGTTTCATAAAAGGATAACTAAAGCGAGAAACTGCAAAGATAAGAAACTGAAAAGAGAAAAAATTATTAGTGAGGTAAACTGCAGACCTTTGCAATAGGCCTCATCAAGGTGCCATTTTTGGTCTTCAACGTAACTACTCGAATCATTTTATCCGATCCAGAGTGGCATTGGGCAACTCGTCCAAGCAGCCACCTTCCTGGAGGTAGATTGTCCTCTTTGATAAGGACAAGATCCCCTACTTTGATGTTGGGATGAACCTTTTGCCACTTGGGCCTGGTTTGCAAGCGGGAAAGGTATTCAGATTGCCATCGCTTCCAGAAGTGTTGCATGATTTGCTGCACTCTTTGCCACTTGTGGAGGCGGTTCTCTTCTAGGTGAAGAATGCTGGGCTCAGGAGGGGTTCTGAGAGAGTCTCCTACTAAGAAATGTCCTGGTGTGAGAGGAACTAGGTCATTAGGGTCCGAAGAGATTTCAGAGATAGGACGCGAATTCAAAACACTTTCAATCTGGGCAAGAACCGTAGACATTTCTTCGTACGTGAGATGAGTGTTGCGCAGTAATCTACGAATGTGATGTTTGGTTTGCTTGACGCCGCTTTCCCACAAACCACCGAAATGAGGTGCAGACGGTGGGATGAAATGCCACTTAATTTTGTCGTTAGCTAAAAGTTCTGCTGCGTGTTGGTTAATTTGCTTTACAGCTTCTTCGAATTCTGAATTTAGAATTTTGGATGCGCCTTTAAAGTTAGTTGCTTGGTCGCTATAAATGTCTGAGCATAAACCTCTTCGAGAGGTGAAGCGACGAAACGCGGCAATGAATGCTGTAGATGTTAGATCAGTTACGAGCTCGAGGTGGATGGCCTTAACACTTAAGCAAATGAACAGCGCCACGTAAGCCTTGTACATGGGAGCATTCCTTCGCTTACTTGTCTTTATTTCAATGGGGCCAAGATAATCTATCCCAGTATGGGCAAAAACTCGTGACTGTTGGACTCTAGGGGCTGGTAAGTCACCCATGAGTTGTTCAGAAATTTTAGCTTTTAGCTTCCAACAAGTTATGCACTTGTGTATGACAGATTTGATTGCACTTCGGGCTTTGATAATCCAAAATTCTCTGCGGGTTGTGCTTAGTGTTAGTAGTATTCCGCCGTGTAACGTTTCCAAATGCGTACGTTCAATTATTAACTTTGTCAAAAAGTTAGTAGGGCATAGAATTACTGGATGTTTTTCGGAAAACTTAAGATCTGCATTTTTCAAACGCCCTCCAACACGCAATATGCCGTCCTTATCGATGAAAGGAGCAAGTGGTAAAAGTCTACTTTTCGGGGACAAGCGTTTTTTTATTCCTTAAGCTTTCAATGTCTTTGTGAAAGTCTTGATTTTGAGCAATTGAGATTAGACTTCGAAAAGAGGCTTCTAGCTCTTCAGCGGTCAAATAAGAGAGATTGCGTTCTGACTTTGGTACCTTACAGTTAGTGCTAAACCTTAGTATGTAGGCAGTCACTCTGGTTAGCTTGGATAGAGATGAAAACTTTGTCATCAAATCGAACTCTTCGTTCGAGGATACATGGATAGATTTTACCTTTTTTTCTTCAAGAGTGATAGGTTCGGAGCAATGATTCTTTGGCCACTGACTTTGAGTTTCGGCAAGCCATTCAGGTCCGTTCCACCAGAGAGATCTTGCTTGCAGGTCCACAGGTGTTACGCCGCGGGTTGCTAGATCTGCAGGGTTCTGTGCTGAAGGTACAAAGCGCCAGGTTGCATCTAAATTGGATTGAATATCACTTACTCTGTTGGCCACGAAGGTTTTCCACCGGGTTGGTTGGTCAGATAGCCAGTGTAGAACTACCTGAGAATCTGTCCAAGCGAAGATATTACTAGGTGTCCTTCGAAGAGCTGTAAGAGTATGCAGTATTAATTTAGACAAAAGATGAGCGCCACATAGCTCTAATTTTGGAATCGAGATCTGCTTTAGAGGGGCTATGCGGGTTTTAGCTACCAAAATTCGCGTGGTTGAGGTGTTAGTAATTTTGATGAACACTACTGACGAGTACGCCTTTGTGGATGCGTCGCAGAAGCCATGGAGCTGAAATTCAGCGTTGTCCTTGGAGGTATAACCTGTCCACCTCGGTATGGAGATTTGGTCAATTTCTTGTAGGTTGTTCGTGATCTTTATCCATTCTTGATGGATCTCAGCCGGCAGTTCTTCATCCCAATTCAGACCGGTCAACCATAATCTCTGCATCAAGATCTTGCCTGTAACGAGGATGGGTGAAATCCAACCAAGTGGGTCGTAGAACTTGCTTATGTCCGAAAGAACAGTTCTCTTGGTTGGGGATGTTGTAGTGAGCGAAATATTCGCCTTGTAGTTTAGCGTGTCCGTGGTTGGTTTCCACAACAAACCTAAAGTCTTGACGTGTCTGTCATTGTAGATTTCTTTGATATTTAATACTTGTTGGGATTCCTGCGGGATACCTTCTAAGACTGGTGTGCAGTTGCTGGCCCACTTGCGCAGAGTAAATCCACTACGTTCTAAGGCCGTGGTTACTTGCTTTTGTTTGGTTAATGCATCTTCTACGTTGTCGCTGCCAGACATCAAATCGTCAATATAAAAATCGTTGCGTATTGCCTCGCATCCAATGGGGTAGATATATCAGCTTCATCTTGGGCCAACTGCTTGAGAGTCCGGATGGCTAAGAAGGCTGAAGGCTCCATGCCGAAAGTTACAGTTGTTAATCTGTAGTGTTTTATCGGTTGAGAATTGTTGTCTCTCCAGATTATCCTTTGATAATCTTGATGGTTTTCGGCCACGTTGATCATTCTGTACATCTTTGTTATGTCCGCGGTAAATGCTACTTTGTAGAGACGCCAACGAAGGAGGATATTGGCCATCTTTTCCTGGATGTTTGGGCCTGTCAGCAAGGAGTCATTAAGAGAAATTCCGTTTGCGGAATTTTGGGAGGCATTGTAGACCACTCGTAAGCTAGTTGTGGTGCTTTCTTTGAACACCGGATGGTGCGGCAAGTAGAATCCTGGATATCCGTTGTCTTGAGGCTTCAGTTGCTGTTGACTATAAGGAACTTCAGTCATGTGCTTTAGGTCGATGTATTCTTGCATATGCTGCGAATACCGATCGGCTAGTTCTGTGTTTTTGTCGAATCTTCGTTCGAGCTGCATAAAACGCTTCAAAGCTGCGTTTTCCGACTCTCCTAAAGCAGGTTGGGGTACTTTGAAAGGCAATTGGACGGTGTAACGACCATCTTGTCTGGTTACAGTTTCCTTATAAAAGGTTTAGCACTGCTCATCTTCCGGGAGGCTCCTAGTTGGGGCTTGCACTTCTTCGAGTTCCCAGAACCTTTTTAGCTGGTCACTAAGATCAAGTGAGGATGAATGTAAATTGGTTACCTGAATAGTAGAATCAGCTGCATTTTCAGTTTGGCATGTTACAGGTCCTACTAAGATCCATCCTAGCAGAGTATTCTGCGCCATGGGAGTTGACGGCGGTCCTTTCACTAATCCGTCCGTTAAGATATATGGGAAGAGGTCAGCTCCGAGGAGGACTTCTATCTTCCCGGGTTTGGAGAAATATGGGTCTGCAAGTTTCAAGCCGTTAATATGTTTCCAGTCTTTAACCTTTAGACGCAAGTTCTGGCCGTAACTAGTAAGATTTTTTAAAACAAGAGCTTCGGCATTATCGATTATTTTATTTCCCGACATTGATTTAATTCCTAGCGTCACACTTTTTCTGCAATACTCGCCGGAAGAGCCAATCCCAGTTATTTGAGCACGGGTACTCTTAGTTTTAAAGTTCAGCCTTTTAGTTAGTGATTCTAGCACGAAAGATGATTGACTTCCTTGATCAACAAGTGCTCTAGCAGTGGTCTCGTTTCCGTGACGATCAATTACTTTAATCATAGCTGTGCTAAGCAGAATTTGTTTAGAAAGCGGATTTTCTTGCGAAAAATGTGCGGAGACGTCTGCTGGCTCTTCGTTTTCGGGCGTTGCGGATAGGTTTTTCAAATTATCTTCGTAATTTGGCTGTGTTGCGGTTTTAGATATCGCGTCGTGAAGTTGAGAGTGGTGACGTTTTTTACATTTAAAGCAAGAAAATTTACTTTGACATTGACGGACTTGATGACGACTTGAGAGGCAATTAAAGCATAGTTTTTTCTCGTTAACTATTTTAACCTTTTCGCTGTCTGGGAAGGTTTTGAATTCACGGCATTGGGACATTTGGTGCGGTTGGTTGCAAAGTGAGCACGTTTCTGACTTTATAGTATGATGAGCTCTTCTTGTGCTTGGGTTTTGAGTGTCCAACTTAGGATTAGACCTGGTTGAAGTTGGAACGGCTTCGAGTGCTCGAAATCGCGCTGTTAGAAATGTGATAAGCTCGTCAAAGGTGGGAAGCTCGGACTCGGGCTTCGTAGATTGTGCTTGTTCCCATTTTTGGGCACAATTGATCGGAAGCTTTTGCACTATGACGAAAACTAGTATTTGGTCCCAATGTGCTACTGGAAGATTTAAATTTTTAAGGGAAAGGATACATCTTTGTGTGTTGTCAATTAAGGACTTTAGATTAGCGACGGTTTCAATGTGGATTCTTGGTTGAAAAAGAATGGTTTTAAGTTCGTGGTTGATTAAAACCCTTTTGTTCTCGTATCTTTCGAGCAGAGCGGCCCACACGACGTCATAATTATTTTCCGTAACTGGATAGTTTTTGACTAATTGTTCAGCTTCGTGACTAAGATGCGTTTTGAGATAGTAAAGCTTCTGACAAGGATTTAATGATGAGTTATCATGAATCATGCAAGTAAAGAGGTCTTTAAATGAAGCGAACTCTTCGTACTTTCCAGAGAATATTGGTAATCTTATAAGTGGAAGTTTAGCTTCCGAGCTTGCACTTTCAGAAGTGATTGCAGCGGACGCTTTAGTGAACTGCGACTTGACTACGGACTTTTCAGGAAAACGAGAGTTGTAATAAGTTAATATTTCCGACTTATTGTTAATATAGAAGTCTTCGACTTCCGAATATAAGTCGTCTTTAAAGTATGAATCGCTTTCGGGAATATCTGGTGGCATGTTTTTATGATTATCTTTAAATTCTTCCCAATAATCATTAAAGCTTTCTAATCTTGTATTTAAGTATTCTTTTGTCTTCCTACTTTCAGAGTCTTTTTTGTAGTTACGTATGAATTTTTGCATTCGATCGTATAGATCGATTTGATGCTTAGTCTTCAAAGTCATTTTGGTATTTAGGCAATATTAAAGAAGAAACTTGACTAACCTTCTATGGCCATCCGGCTCGACGGACCATGTTTGAAGTGGGGCTTGTGTGGCTGGTGTTATGTTTGGAGGCACATAGAAAAACAGCTTCTTCATAAAATTGCTTTCTTTTAATGAATGAAAGACTATTTACAGCAAAATACATGACACTACAAATAGTTGGTTGGTTGGTTGGTTGGTTGGTTTGTTTTGGTGAAAGCAAGAAGCCAGGAGTATAGAGTTCCAACTTAGTGGAGCTTGGCTCTAGGAGCTTTGTCGAAGAACTTTATCGAAGTACTGGACGGTGAAAGCAGCTTTTTAAACAGAGGAGAGTCGCTCCCATTCACTTCACTCGGGGTGGAAAAGAGGGAACACCGAGGTTGCGCTGTTGGTTGTTGGTTGTTGCGAGTGCCTGAGAAAGAGCTACCACAGACTTCTGGCTCCAGGTCACAACACATACAACATTTGGGTTTAACCCTTATACAAAATATATATAAATATATTAATTAAGGCAGATTATAGGTTAATGAGCTTTGACGCTGTGATTCAGTAGAAATTTAGAGTCTTCAAAATAAAAATTAAATTCATACCACATCCATTAGCAAATTGTCCCCATCTTCTTTCACTTGGTTATTGATGTTCAGACAGCCATTTTACATACAAACACAAAAAACTGTGCAAGGTAAGCCACTGTTCACACAACCACATCTTTTGGTGCGACATGGTGTTTCACTATCACATGAGCACTTAATCAATTTCAGGATTTCAGGTGGAGATAGTGCAACATTCCTGGCACACCAATAGGCAAAAGTTGTCCAGAAGTACTGTTTTTGTAGAACCTAAATTGTTCAGGATCTATCTAAGGATGGAGGGACGGACAAAGCATTTTTCCATATGATTGTTTGAAGGTTGGCACGTTTCACACTTTGGAAAAAAGCTTCGTCGGTTGGTGATAGTGAACAGAGTTTTGTTGGTTGCGATGAGTTGTTTCTTGCCGAATTTCCTGAATGTTTATTCACCTTTTATCCCATATACTTGAAATGCTGCCGCTTCCCCCCCCCCCCTCCTTGAAATGCTGCCGCTCAACGAGATCTCAGCAAGTCCAAACCATTACGTGGATTTATGGGCTCGCTCGGGGGAAAACTTCCTTACCCCCATGATGTGAGGGTGAGGGGTACTTAGAGGATGCATGCCTAAGCAACGTTGTGGTTTATAGTATAACAGTAATCTTGTTTGAAAAGAGGAAGTATTTTATATGAGAAAGGTTTTAAAAAAATGTTTAGTAATTTTGCCTTAATGAATAGCAAAATATTTAAAATGACAAAATCCAATATGGCGAAAAACGTCATATTTAGTATTTTTTCCTTCAAAATGCATGATTTAAAAGTATTTTTATGCAAAATATACAAGTAAAATAGAAATAATTTTTAATTTCGGGCCAATATATCGCCTAATACTAACAGTAAAAAGTCAAATAAGGCGGAAGACGCCATTTTGAATTATAATAAATTCATATATGTTTCAATTGTGTTCCACATTTATGTAGTTTAAGTCATTCTTCATTAAAAAATACAACTAAAGTAGAAAGAATTTTAAATTTCGGGCCAATGGATCACGTAATATTACAGGTTGAATAATCCAAGATGGCGGAAGCCGCCATCTTGAATTTGGATTGTTTTAAATTTTTAAGTAATTCTTTATCACCAAATACACCTAGAAAAGAAAGAATGGTCGATTTCGGTCAAAAATAATGCTAAAAATGAATCGGAGAGTAAAATCCAATATGGCGGAAGACGCCATCTTAAAATTAAAAAAATACTCAATTTTTGCTAAAAAGTATCTTCTAAATTTATAATCTACACATTAAAACTGAAATAGAAATCAAAGTAAAGATAGAACTAAAATAAAAAGAATTTTTAATGTAGGTTAAATGGATAGCCTTATATTAAAGGAGAAAAAATCCAATATGGCGGATGACGCCATCTTGAATTTTTTTTTCAAATTATTGTTCTATAGTAACAAAATATATAAAAATATACCTAAAATATAAATATTTTTGTGGTTTAAATATAGATCAAATATATTAAAAGTGAAAAACTCCAATATGGCGGATTCCGCCATCTTGAATTTTTTATTTTTGAAATTTTCTTGGAAATATTGATTCTTTATTACTTAATGCATCTATAAAGAAAAAAACTATTCACTTTTGCCGAACAGATCGTAAAATATTAAAGAAACAAAATTCAAGATGGCGGAGACGCCATCTTGAATAACTAAAAATGCTCAAGGGTACCAAAAAAGTACCTTCCAGATTCGTAATCTACACCCTCGAATCTATAAGAATCATCAATAAAAAAAACTTAACCTCTCAGTGCAGGGTTCGGCCAAAAATCGGGGTTTGGCGACCTGACTAGTAGTAATCAAAAACAGTAAAACTGGGAGAAAATATGTTTAATATTTAAGACCACGGTGATAAAAATATGAAGGTAAAAATGAGTATGAGTGTAAAGAAGGCAAATCATTTTCTTATTATACCAAAAATCTTAACACAAATTTCAGAACTTTGAAACTTTATTCCTTTTATTTACAAATTTTATTCAATTTCGGGGAGTTGTCTTTCTGATGGAATTTTTCTAAGTCTTATAGCATCATGCATAGGTAACTGTGTGTAAAAGGTAAGTCCACTCAAATTTTCAATATCTGCCACACTTGTAGAACTCTCTTGTAATATGTTTTCAGCAATCTAAAAGTTAATAAAGCTATCTGTAATACAATTGCAGTTGATATATAATCCCATTGATTATACGTATAAACTACAGTTCAAGATTTTTATTAAATAAATCTTATTTTAGTCTTGAATTTTAATTAGTGAATGATTTAGTGAATTAGTTAGTGAATGATTTAGTGAAAGTAATCGTATACATTTTGTCAAAACTTTTACTGAAATATTGAACAAACAGTTTGTTTCGATCATATTTTGAATTCTCTCATAGTTACAAGAGAAAATATCTTGATCTGGCATTTTTTCATTTAAAATTTTTCCATAAAAAAATTTCTTCAAGTCATATCCAACTTACAACTTTTTTGTTATAAAATTTAAAATAAAAAATATATAATTAAGAAATGGTTTTAGTACACAAAAAGTATTTAGTCAAGTAAACCTTCATACATTACAAATATATCTTTTTTACACAAGAAACCATATTTTTAAGAATTCAAAATAGGGTTGCAGGTGAATCTACAGATAGTAGGGTAAACAAACAGCACGGATGTGTAGTAAAAATTGCAATTTCTTTTCCCAAAAACTACTTGCACCTTCTTCAAAAAATGCTGAAAAAGGCAGATTGCATTTTATGCTTCAAATGAAGATAGATTTCATACAGACACACAGTCACACAATGAAAGATAATCTTATTACGAAATCAAATAAATTTGTTATAAAAATTAACTTTTTACGTTTTTTCACATTTTTTTGGTCTGTTAGTAAATTTTTAAGGATAGTGATGTCACACTTTTTGATATCAACTGCCTCTAGGTTTTCTCAAAATGTTACAAATGAATGACCTATCTCCCCCGACATCATTTATATTTATAGATGGCCCCATACTTCTTTTTATCATCATGTTTGAAAACAGTGAAATGCGGCCTTAGGAAACGAAAGATACAGAAAAGACAATAAAAAAAATACACGAAGCTGTTTTAGAGAATTTTAACTGTAGTTGAAAAACTTTCGTTTTGACTACATTAATTACATATCTAATAGTTAAACTATTTTTAGTGAAATTTTCAACTTACTGTGCTTTCCATTGGAAACGGTTTATTAGGTACCAAGAAACTATGAGCTGATAAATTCAAAGAATCACATTCATTAATTTTACTATTCGCTGCAGAGCACCATGTTGCAATAACAAATAGGTGAGTAGGAACAATCAGAGGTCCATGCATAGCATGCGTTCTCCTGCATGTTTAAAAAAGAAAACAATTAGAGTGATAATTTGCCGATAACACCTAATTCCAAATTTATTCATTTTTTTAAATTGAACTAGGGGGCACGCCCCCTTCTCGCTATCGCTCGCCAACCCCCGGAACTGCTTGCGCAGTTCCCTTTGGATCGCTTCGCTGGCTAACCGTTCATTGAAATATTTTAGTCTAGCCTTTAGGGTTAACCTACCCGGTTAGAGCATACCCGGCCATTTTTCTCCAAATATGGTAACGCCTCCAAATTGGTATTATGGCAGCCCTTGGTTACGAAAATCGCCACAGATCGTATTTTAAGCGAATAATTATCAAATAGTTCAGTAATTTTTCTATGTATTCTGTTGGCATTAGAAAATTTATTTTGCTAATTTGTTTATAAGTTGATCCTGTTTATTTTCTTTAATAGTTAAAAATTCTTAAATCGTATTAATATATTTAAAATAATTTTAATCATTAAATTTTTAAGACCTCATTTTTTAAATTTTTTTGTGTGTGTTTTGAACATGCAGTTTTGAACATGCATTACTACATCACGATCTACGATCGTAAATTCCAAGATAATTTTTAATAAGGAAATCTTTCATGTTCTCTCAGCAGACATTTTCAGTTTTCAGCAGCATTTTAAGTAAGTATTTATTGTCTTTTCAAGAGGACAACAGACTTGGCAAACGCTCGGTTTTTTGTCATTTTGACTTGGCGACAGTTTTCGACTTGACGCCAAATCCAGACATAGTCCTTTAGGTTAAAAGCCGCCTTTAGTATCCTATTAAAATAAAATAATTACAAATTAATGGTTATTTTGCGAAAATCCTTTTGTAACTAAATTGGAAACCGTGGTAGCCGTGAACTCTTAGAAACTATATGTTTAAAAACAATTTGAATTTTTCCTTTTTTATTAACAAAATAGTGTTGGTAGTTTAGTCGATCGAAATTATAATTTAAATTTTCAAATATTAAACGTCCCGAATATTACTATATTCGTGTCTTAGTGCTTTTCTCAAAAAAAATACATTCAATACTTTTCTGCCGTATCGAAATATGTTTTGTGTATAATATTTATAGCTATTTTTCCCTTTTTCAAGCCATTCCTAAAGAAACACTTTTTTGTTGTTTTCAGTCGGCCATTTTGAAATTAGTAGTATTTTTGTTCATTTCGACTGTTGCCATTCCAGAGATAGAAATATAAGGAAATTTGGGCGCCGTATAAGAGTATTATATATAGAGATATTTCATTACCTAATATGCTTTTTAGAAGTACTTACATAAACTAAAAATTATTTTAAGCAAATTCGATTAAATAATCATTAAATTTTGGTTTTGAATATTAGCTAGAGGATTAGAGGATTCTATTGGTTTGGTGCTATTCATTTTGGCATTCCGCGAGAGATCTAAACATCTGCATAAGAAGCAATTTGAAAGTTTCAGAATTATTTAATGCCGATGAAAATTACAGAGAAATTGTGAAAAAGAGTTCAAAAGTGCAAGAGATAAACACACTTAACTTTTTCTTTTATTAAATACAACTATCGCTGCTACCTTTTGAAGTTCAAATTATTTTACACGCATTGGGTTTTATTGATTTTAAAACTTGCATATTCATTAATAGCTTTCTTAATAATCAGGTAGTTAAAGTACGTACATGATTGTACCTATGTGAGGTCTCAACCCGTTGTGGTCCAAGTCAAAAGCTGGTCCTATTACTACATTTAGCTCACCACTTTCTTGAGCCCAAGTCTTTAGAACGTGGTACAATTTTGTCTCAACCATCCTTGTGTGGTTCAAAGATTTTGGAATAGAATTGGTTATGTAAGCAACTTGGTCTTCAGAGGAAGGATTTGAGTAATCTAAAATGAGGACAGAAATTTTATTTGTTTTAGCGAAATTCAAAATGTTAAATATTATTCTAAAAAAAGTATTCTTGTGTTATTTTTTCTTCTGCGGTATCTCCAAACCATTGAGGCGAACAATACATAATTCTTTAAAATGGTTTTTAAAAGTACAATTATTTATTTATTATACATTAATTCTTCAAAATAAAAGGTAATTCACGATGAAATAAAAATTCCGCATTAGGTGCGTTTTATCGTCGGGGATCGTTTCTAAAATGTTAATTAAAGAAACTATTTTCACAGAGAAATAAATTGAAGGATTTTTGTTCAGGATTATATATCGTCCTTTAACTGACAAAACCACGAATGGGCAAAAACACAGGGATGGAAAACGGGAACTCCACCATTTTCAAAAACCACCAATCCCTATAAAATTTACACATTAGTGATTTTGTCATTAGACAGAAACCAGAATATAAACAACATTG
The DNA here is from genome assembly GCA_019343175.1 of Oedothorax gibbosus. Lineage (NCBI taxonomy): Eukaryota > Metazoa > Arthropoda > Arachnida > Araneae > Linyphiidae > Oedothorax > Oedothorax gibbosus. Next base: position 56,846 of record JAFNEN010000253.1, read on the forward strand.
ATTTCATAACTAACATATTTAGCCAGGAGAAAAATTGGGTATATTTTATAAAAAAAAAGTACGTCGAAATATTAATTTCAACGATCGATTATGATAGTCAAGAAACGCTTGTGGTGTGTAACATGACGATGCAATAAGCAAGTTTATTTTAATTTTTTTAAAGATTAATTTGTAGATAAGTAATCAACAGCAAACGTAATTTCGTTACCAAGAGGAAAAACAGGTCCCTGGACGATATAATTCCTTTTCACGATGTCTGTGTCGTAATCTCCACATTGAGCAGTGTCGCTAAATGCAATCCTGGCATCTCCGGTCCAGCATACGGGTCTATCTGTGTACAGATCCTTCTGAAAAGAACTGTAATGAAACATCTTAAAGGGAATATTGATTATGATATACTTGTAATGTTATAGACACACAAGCCGGAATATATATGTACCTCCCCCCCCCCCAATGTTATAGGCCAATAAATAACGATTGATTTGTAGTGAAGATAAAGCTACGCTGGAAGATATAGTGAAAAAATTATAAATTCAATCATGGCCACAGATAAAATTTGGTCTGCGAATGCAACTAAGTATATAACTCGATCTTTTAATTAATTAAAAAAACATAAACAGTTGGAACAAAATTGGCCCTCGCGTAAAAACGTACTAGTACCTGCGCAGTATTTGAAAGTAGAATTTTTAAAAACAAAATTAATAAAAAAAACCTCTCCGTTTTAAGTGGTGTTCAGCATTGGAATTTCATTGAGCTTAATTGATAAATATAAGAAGCAGATAATTTCAGAAAAACTTTTTTAGTTTAATGAAATTTAGATCAATGTTCTATATTTTTTATTTTATCCAAGTAAGATAAGAGAACCAAAATGTGTATGTTCTGAATACTGGAAAAACTCTCTAAAGAAAACTGTATCAAATTTTTTGATACTCAAGAATTTTCAATAAAAATAATAACTTTATTTTTTAAATATTTTAAAAATAAATTACTTTTACGTCACATACCTTTCCTTTGATAGTAAAAGATGTCCACATTGGTATGCGATATTTCAAGTCGAATGCGGTAATGTAGTCATCATTGTACAACAGACGGAGAGTGACGTTGTCTTCGTGGCTGTACGGTACGCCGAATGGTAAATGTTGAAGATTTTTTGACAGTTTATCTGCAACATCAACTTGTTTCTTCGTCTGGACAAATTACATATTAAGAAAATTAAAAAAAATATTTGTGCAGGAATTTCTAAAATTTTTAAAAGAGATATTTTTAGTACTGTTCATAATAAATTAAAATCCCCACGGTGAATAATGTTCGAAGTTCGGTTAATGTCGACAAATACCGGGGATAGTCCAAAATGCTTTCAAAAGCAACTCAACTTTTTTTTCGAATATTCACCACAGTATTCATAAAAATCTATATAATAAGAATTGAAGTTCTACAAAAAGATGCACATTAATAAATTTTGTTATTGTAATATTAACTAAAATGTCTCTAACTTAAATGTCTCTTGTACAAATATTTTCAGGAAGTTTTTGGGTTTATTGGGAAATAATAACTGTTTTTATTTCAACATAAAATAAACTTGGATTTCCTTTCTAAGTGGCCAATGACTCATTTGTGTTCAGTTGATATTTGTGTCTATTTGGCTTTAAATGTCTCTTTCATTTCAAAAATAATTATGCTAGTGACTTTTTTGTTGTTGCTTTGCTTTGATATTTTAAGGTTGTTCTAGTGCATAGAACTGTGGGAAAGCCCAGTAGATGGCGCTGTTATTATTCCTATCAGTAATCTAGTCAACTAAGAATACAGTAATATAAAAACAAAAATAAATCATCACCATCCGTGAAGATCCTTTTGGTAGACTACGTGTTGCTTAGGCTGCTACATTTTGGACCCGGACAAAGAGACTCACCCAACCTTCGTGTCTAGCAATGCATGACACACTGACATTAAGGCATTGGTGCTATCATTTATCCAATTTTTTCTTCGATAAAATTCTGGGAGGGAGTATTGTGGGATACCCACAGAAAGACTGCTAGTAGATGGCGCTGCCATTCCTACTAGAATAATGTACTTAACAAAGAATACAGTGGTATAAAGGACGAAATAACTCATCTCCACCGTGAGGATCTTTTGGTTGACTATGGATTTCCTAGGCTGCTAGAGAAATAATACGATGTAAGTTTAATTGAGCATAATATTTATATGAATATAATTTACTAAATGTAAAATGATTTAAGTCCTTTGAAGAATTTCCAGCTACAATTCTTTTTCCAATAATTTTGTGAAAGATGTAGTTCGAAAATCTTTCTGTGGATCTGACTACTTTTTACACTTAGCGATTTATATATAGAGATGATATAAATAGTAATACTTGAGGACAAGAGCAGTTTGTGGCGTACACTCTGAACATGTATTCCATTTTCTCTTTGGGAACATTGCTTGTCGTGGGAGGATCTGGCTCGAATTGTTGCATTTCAAGATTGGGAAAATTCAAAAATTCTTGGGAATTACTTTGTCCGTCGTTATTGGAAAACTCTATTCCTATAAATACAAATACAACGCTATGTATAAATAATATGCATTAACTTTTTTTAATGAACAACTAGTATTGCTAATTACTATTACTACTAGTATTGCTTTTGATAAAAAAAAAATTTGCATACGCAGATGTGTTAAGTTTTATTATTATTAGCATAAATCCGTTAGAATTTAGCTGTACTTCGAGACTAGGTCGACGAGAGGCGGGTGAGGCTTTAACGTGTTTTAAAGTTTTTGTTGTGCTTTTTCTAGACAACTTTATCAATATGGCTAAAGAAAGATTTTACACGCGCTTATTCACCCTTTTACTTGGCTGTTCGTTAACTCATTGTAGAAATGCCGTTGGCGGCCTTAGTATAATTCATTACTTGACTCGGTTAAACATTGCAAACACGTTCATACACTGTATTTGTATTTTAAATATATCTATTTCAAAAGTTACCATTTGGTGCAGCCGGTTCAACATTTATTTCCTGGTTAGCTTCTAAAGTGTTGGAGAATTTCAATAGGACAAACACTACTGTGATAACCTTATAAGTGAATGAAAATAAGAATAAATTTTAGAAAACAGAACACATTTCAAATAACACAATTATCTTATCCCGAAAGAAACTAAAGTGACTTTTCAAATTTAAAGCTAAGCTACATTAGTACTATTTCACCGTGTTAAGCTCTAGAAAGGAAGTTTTAAATAAAAAATGACATATTGGAATAAACTAAATGAATAATTATTAAGTTGAAGAACCACTAGTAAATTAAGTGATAGAATTATGTTTATAAGATGTTACTAGCTTGTAAGACGTGATATCGCGTAAGTCGCCGTCACAATGTGACTGGTATGCGATATCACAGGGATGTGACTATGCGATCTTGCAGTGACATCATAGTTGACTTGTTTGTGATATCGCAGTGATGTCATCTAAATCCCAGTCACAATGGGGATATCCCACAGATGTCGCAATTTGCTCTTGTAGTGACATTACATTGTGACATGTATGTGATGACACAGCGATGTCGCTTTAATCCCCGTCACAATGTGACTTGTATGTGATATTCCAGTGATATCACAATGTGATATTGCAGTGGCATTGTGTTGTGACTTGTATGTGATATCCCATTTTTGTCCCATACCAATATGGCTGCAACATGATCTATGTGACCTTGCTGCGATGTCAAGTTCGTCGCTAATTCGCTACGCAAGTCACCTAGGTAGCATACAAGTCGCAATGCGACATTGCTGCAATATTATGTTCATCACTATACCCAGCTAAAAATAAACTGCAGTTTTCTACAAAAGCGAAGTGATTTTGAAGTATTTCTACAGTCAACTGCAGATTTTCTGTAGAAGAATGTCGACTGTAAAAAAACTTTGCAATAAAATCTAAAGTTAATTTGAAGTGATTTATTTCAAAGGTTACTGTGGGCTGTTAACTGCAAAAATACTGTAGATTTTTTTGAAGGGCCTTCTTGATTTTAAATACTTTAACTTATCTAAAGGTGATTGGAAGTGATCTATTAAAAAAATTATATAAGCTGGTTAGCTTCAAAAATACTGTAGATTTTTACGTAGTTTAATCTTGGCTTAAAGTATTTCAGCTATTTTTTTAAAAAACTAATCTAAAGTTTATTTGAAGTTATTTTTAAAAAATAATGTGTGCGTTAACCCCAAAAATACTGTAAATTTTTTTGTAGTGAATCTTTATCTTAAAATTGCTCTTTATTTTTGAATTTTTGATATTTTACACTTGTAGTAATTGTATCCCAGCTAAAAATTGTTGGAATTTTTCGCGGAAAAACATTTAATTTTTAATGTAAACATTTGCAGTTTTTTTTTGCAAATTAGCTTAATAGTTTACGCATGTAAAACGGGTACATTTTTGTTGTGCCTTCCTGAGGACAAAATGTTTGCAAAAATAAATTATTTCTGTCTTGGCAAAATATTCTTAAGTTTCCAGGAAAATTTAAAATTAGTTTATTACATTGAATTTAGTAATGAGTTTTTTTTTGTAATCTAGCTAAGTTCAAATCGCAAGTTCAATTGGAGCGATTGATTTTGTTAATCTGTAACTTCTAAAAATTCAGAAACGATATCAAAGCTATAATTGGTGATTCAAATTCTTTTTTCCAATTTCCATGGACGTTTTTGATTTGATTTTGCAAAAAAGAAGAAAATAATGCCACCTATATAAAGAGACAGTAAAATTTAAACAAAAAAAAAGCAGATTTAAAAATTATTTGCTTAATATTTCAGTTTGCTCAATAGCTTTGCTCTCACATTTTTATAGAAAATTTAAAAATAAATTAATCTTAAAGGAATTCTTAAGATATATTTTTCTTCTAACTCACAAAAATTGCATCCAATGTATTTATTACCACGTTAGAACAGTTAATTAAATCTAATTTAAATTTTTTTAAATAAAAATCATAGACAAATTGTACGCAAAATCATGAATCAAATTTATTGACTATAATCGAATCCATGGAGTGTGTAATTTTGTATGTTCTAATTATAAGATATACTATTTCTAATTTTAAAACGCACTCCAATTTGCAAGCTCCTATAGCGCAGTTGGTAGCGCGCTGAACAGCTACGCAATTAACCCCGGATTAAATCCCGTGCTCCTGCCTTATCCTACTTGGGTATAAATACAACTCAACTTCCTGATAATAATTTTTATTTATCTTTATGAGATTTAAAAACATTTCACTAGATGGCGCCACCAGAAATTTTTTTACAGCAGTTTATTTTAGCTGGGTAAAATCACAATACTGGTCGCAGAAGTCAGTTATGTCACATACAAGTCGCAATGCGACATTGCTGTAATATTATGTTCATCACTAAATCACATACTGGTCGCAGTAGTCAGTTATGTCACATACAAGTCGCAATGCGACATTGCTGTAATATCATCGATATACATGTTACGTAGAAGATACGTAACAAAAGCGGACATTCAACTTCTATGTGACAAAAAAGTGACATCACAGCGATCTTCAGTGACTTAGATGTGATATCGCTTTTCGTCACATACTCATATATATATATATATATATATATTATATATATATATATATATATATATATATATATATATATATATATATATATATATATATATATATATATATATATATATATATATATATATATATATATATATTATTATCTAATTATACATATATATATATATAATATACTATATATATAATATATTATATATATTATTATAATTATATAAATATATATAATTGTGTGTGTGTGTGTGTGTGTGTGTGTGTGTGTGTGCGCGTGCGTGCGTATATATATGTATATATATATATATATATATATATATATATATATATATATATATATATATTATATATATATATATATATATATGGCTACAGTTATCTAATTCCAATAACATGAACCGATTACGTAAGAACCCAATAACTTTAACCTACAAGAAAGTATGCTAAATGACTGGTTATTTCAGGACAAAAAATAATCCATTTCATTGTTGTGGTTTCCGCAATTTAGCTCATCACAGCATATATAAATTACATAGCATATCATTCAAGCATTTATCACATAAATTATAATATTACAAATTAAGCAAATACCTTGTTCCAACTGCACATGGTCCCCAAGTTAGAGGCCTATATCCTGAACTGAAGCATCTCCATTGTTTGCTGAACTGGGGAACATTCTGGGTTGACTTTCATTATCTTAAGTTATGATAACGTAGTCAAAACTTTAAGATGCTGCTTATGAAAGACTGTGATACTGATAGTATTCTTGAAGATATGTAAAATCCTTATAAGCCCACACGTGGAAAAAGATTTTCAACGTGTGATTTTCCATGGAAAGTAGATTTTTTTTGTTCTACACATGAAAAGACACAATAAATCAAATGTATTATGTTGAAGTTGTTATTGTATTTCAGATTATTGCAATATTTCCAAGAAACGCAAAAGAGTTGAAAATAGTCAGACTTTCACTACATTTTCAGGTGGTAGGATGTCCGACTTACAATAATGATCATGCGAAATTTAATGTTAAGGTCGGGTAATAAAATGTTAAGGTCGGGTATTTTATAAAAAAATATAATAGTATAACAGCGTATATTTATTAGTTAATGACATAATTTATTTTCTAATAATATAAATTCCTTCTAATAATATATATTTTTATGTACCCGAGTTCTCAGCAAAAATTTAGGTTTAGGCCAATGCCATGTCTTACCCATAAATAAGGATGGTTGGTTGAAATAACGTCACACTAGAGGGCTACTGGGACGGGCGTCGGAATTTAGAACCGAAGTCAAGTAACGAACCAACGCCTGTATAGACACTTAACGCAACTTAGGAGGGTGACATTGTACGTGGCTTCTGGTCTGGACCTTGGAGCATGTATCAGTATATTTAACGTTCATTCCCTCAACCCGGAGTGTTATTCGTTAGACTTTATATCTGTATTAGACTGTTTACAGTCCGTCAGATATTTTGGCAATACCCGGGCCCATATCTGGGAAATTTGGCATGCAAGGCAAGAACTTTTCAGTCTATGGTCGCTGTGAAAGTTTTTGAGATCGTTAAGTTTACGTGACGAGTACTTTTAGAATATTATAATAACAATTAAATTTTATTAGTGTTTATTATTATATTATGGGGAAGATCATATCTACTTCATAGCTTAAAGAGAAAAAAAAATTATAAATATATTTTCTTTTTATGGACATGTTTCTCGTCGTGAGTGGCAACAGTTACAGCTACATTGTTCAAATTTTTGGTCCTTTTAGAATTACATTTGTTTTGAACAAAATACAATATTTACCTTCTTAAAATGAATGTTCTTTTTCTTTCAATATAATAAAATCTTTTCTCTTCGTGAATCACGTTAAATTGCTCAATTTCTCCACACAAGACAAAATATCATCTAAAACAATTTTCCAAAAACATTGACATTTTGGTAATGCTTTGCATACTTGAAATTTATTCGAATTGAAACGATAAAGTTTATTAAGCAGCAGGTATAAAAACAATTTGCACATAAAAAAATCTTAGTAGAACACACAGCAGATACCCCCTCCCCGCTTATTTCGAGAGTAAAATTGAAACAACCAATGAAATAGCAGGAAATAAAAAAAAAGAAAACACGAGAGTAACGTCACCTGAATCAACCTCATTACAAATAAATTAAAAATAATAAATAACTATACATGAGAATAAATTAAAATTTCTTTGGATCTCTTTCGGCGATATCACTAAACATGATTCGAATCATCATCCCTAAAAGAAATGTAATAAAACTGGGCATAATGTCTCTGAGTCAACTAATCATAGCTCTTTAAGAAGTATGTTTTGTATTACATAATGCAGCAGAATAGAAAAAAAATTAAATAAAAAGCTTAACTATGCGACAAAATAATGTTAACTATTAACATGCAACTTTAGGCTAAGTTGGAAAACACATAATTTTTAACAAAAAACAAGCATTATAAAATTTGAATGTATTAATGAGGTTTAGAAAAACAGTAAAAAGTATTTTTTTTAAATAAAATTTTATTCACAATGCATTTTGTTGTGATGTTAAAAAGTTTGTAAAAAGGTTATGATACAGATCTTGATGGCACCCGAGTTCTTAGCCTAATCGCATCATAGATAGGCAGTCCCGTGTAAAATGAGTAACCAGTTAACTTTTCAATGTCAACAACCCGGGCCACATTCCTTTGAATGACACTTGCAGCAGGCTATAAATATAAAACAAACTTAATTTGTTAAACTATTTGGTTTAAGCAGTGAAGTAAAAGTATGTATTAAAATAAACTTATTACTGGGATTTAAACTTTGAAAAAAAATTAAATTGTGCATTCAAATATGAAATTTATTAATCATAACAATCATATATGAAGCTTAGTGGAAGAACATGCTAAGTGATATTTTTGAAAATATTGAGATTTTTGTGTCAACGAACATATTATTCCATTCTTTAAAGATGACAAGTTTCGTTTTTCATAAACTTAAATTTAAGTATATTTTTTACCGTTTTCAAGTACTGTTTTTAACGGATAGAAATGCAAACTAAAAACTTATTTAAATATACTAGATAATTGCTCAATGAGTTTCATTTCAGAAAACACACTCACCTCACAGTTTTGTGGATATGGAAGATTAGGCAGTAAAAATCCTTGTGATTCCAGTTGGGATGGATTACAATCATTAATCTTGTCACTATTGATTGTGCACCAAGTTGTTATGACAAATATGTGGGTAGATACCGCAAGACGATCAAAGCTGTTGCTTCGTCTCCTAAAATATATATCATGGTAAATAAAAAAAAGAGTATATAACTTTAAATAAATTAAAATGCTGCAGGGTTTTGTAAGTAAGTACTTTAAACATTGCTCAATATTTGTGTAGGTTATCAAAATTACTAAAAAAAATTGTTTTATGAAAATTTTAAGGCATACGGGTAGCAAATCTGCCGTGGTAAGGCAGATAGATAATGCAGTAAGGTCTAAATAAGGTCTAGATAATGCAGGTAAACTGCAGTATCTAGACTACTGACTTGAACCATTGTTGTAAGCACTCAATAAAACTAAACAACACAAAAGATAAGTATAAGACTGATTTTTTCAGGACAAAAATTGTTCAATTCATTGTTGTGGTTACTGCAGTTTACCTGCCCACGCCAGAAATATGATTAGATGTTATGAAGTATAACATTGATAACAAGTATAACCATACTATACAATGCTGCTTAATTGCGAAACTAGGGAGTTTCAACTTAGTTCTTTTTATTTTCTTGGTTGTCAAATGAGTTTAAGTTTGGTTTGCTTGGAATTTATCTTTTTTATCATTGCAGCTAAGCAACTAGCATTTGGAGTTTAAATTAATAATTAACACAAACAAATAAGAAAATTTTAATGCTAGAGAAAACAAATTATTTAAATATGCTATTAAGTAAGTTTTTCAAAGAAAACCTACCAATAAAATATTTTTATAAAGCGAGTGATTGAAATTGAAAGATTTAGTTTGCTGAACTACTTAACAAGTAATACTTATTTCTTAATCAAATAAATGTAAATACTTTGTGTACTACATACACAATTGTTGAAAGTTCTGGTTTTATACCAGTTGCATGGATATCAAATGCTGGGCCCATGATAACATTGACTTGACCATTTTCTTCAGCCCATTTCCCCAAAATATCATTCAACTTTTTTTCCAGAATTTTGGAGTGGTTCATAGATTTAGGGATTGAGTTGGTTACATATGTGGCTTGATCTTTAAGGGAAGGGTCCGAGAAACCTGCAAATAGGGGAATAAGTTACAATTCATAGGTATCATGCAAGGTGTGATAGTATTTAATTTCAATATTTCTACAGAGATATGTTTGTAGATACATTTTTATTATTCTAATTGTTAAAAAGTTGGTAGTAAGATCAAAAACTTAAATAGTCATTATGTATTGCAACTAAAAGAGACAAACTCATATTGATTTTCTTTTCTTACAGATATTATAAATAAAGATAATTTAGAGTTATCTCATTTTCTCTCTAACTCATCTCTTTCTTCTCTAACTATAAACCCCTTTAAAAAGGATTTTTAAATATTATCAAATAACAATGTGTGTTTAAACATGGATAATAATATTATATATTTTGATAACGCATCTGAAGGTTTAAAATATTAAAAATCACCTTATCCTTTTCAAAACACTTAAAAAGCATAGAAACACTGTCCTGACATAAATCTTGGTTTTCTTTTCATTTTAAACTATTTGTTTGATGACAGTTATTTAAAAGCAAATAATTGTTTCTTAACATATTGTAAATAAATATTATTAGTGGCAATAATGCTGATACATAACGACACACTGAAAACATTCTGCAAGAATTGTTCATTTAGTTGGTCATATAGTACATAGTACACATAAAATATCAAAAGTTACATAATCTGTAGAAGTCCTTTTTTTGTATGTGCATGCACATACAAAACATAATAAAGAAAATACTTACTAGGAGGAAACAAGGGTCGCTGAAAAATGTAATTTTTGATGGCAGCAGGTTTTACATAATCTCCACAGTTTGCTGCATCATTGATCGGGACCCTAGCATCTCCAGTCCAACACAGATCTTCTACTTTAGATGCCTCACCCTGAAACAACAAATAAATTAAAACTAAAAACCAGTGTACATCTTTAGAGAAAGAATTAAATGTTATGAAAAGGACTTGGGTACGTCTGAATATGGATACACTAGTGGAAATAAAAAAAAAGCTTCAATTTCCTACTTATTTTTTCCATTATATTCGGTTGTCATCAAAATAGCGTGGCAGGCACTAGTGACAAGTCATATTCATGTTTCATTATTTTGGGGGGAAAGAACTGCCTTGAGAGAGTTTTATATTGAGAACAATAAACTACAGATGTTGGTGTATCTGATTAGTCATTTGATTGTGATACAACTAGGTTTTTAGAGTCAATTAACAAAAACCAAGCATTTTTATTTTAGAAATTAACTGAGAACTTTTAATGGCCTCTAGCCTCAGAATGACTTTTAATAAATTATAATTTTATATTTTCTATTAAACTATAAATAACTCATCTTAATGGATATTATTCAAACACTTACAACAGCTAAACATAAATTCATATTATTTCATGCATGTAAATATCTTTTAAAATATCATTAGTGCTGTGCAAAAGGTTTTTATTCATTTTATTTGAGAAAGTTTTATTGTCTTTTTCTAGCACATAATGAGGGCTGGGGAGCCCAGTCGGTTAGGCATTCGCCTAGCATGCGAAAGGTCCCAGGTCCGGGCATAGCCAAAATAACTGCCGACCTTTAAACGGCCCGTGCAGCCGAAAAATGTCCGACAAATAATACCCTGTGTAGAGGGAGTGCACGTTAAATCTCCTTCAAAGTCCTAACGCTGCGTACGATGTCGCCCTTAACGGTTGCGTTGGGTGCCTACTCAGGTGTCGGCTCGTCACTTGACTGTGGTTCTAAAATACGACGCCCGTCGCCAATAGCCCTCGTGTAGCTCTAGTGCGACGATAATTCAAAACTAAACTAAACTGAACTAGCACATAATGTTTAAATAGGTGGGCTACAGCTTAAAGATAATTTCGAAAAGTTACTAACAAGCTACAAGGGAGATTTGAATGGAAAGACTCTGGACTTACTTTTTAGCAGTGTTGAACAAGGTTAACAAGTTTAAATATTGAAATTTAAATAAAAAGTAAACATGGAATGTTATCTATACCTTTTTGCTAATGGTAAATGAACTCCAACTGGGAATACGGTATTTCAAATCAAATGCATTTACATAGTCTTCATTGTACAAAAGACGAAGGGTGCGATTATCTGCAGAACTGTAAGGCATACCAAAAGGTAAATGTTGCCTAGTTTTTTCTGTTTTGTCAATATCTTCATTTGATTGCTTTTTGGTCTGTAAAATATAAGGTTAACTTTATTTGTATGCATGAGAATAATGAATCTAAATTGAAAAATGAAGTTAGCAAATTATTACTTAATCGTTAACAGATTAAACTTAAATATTAACATGTTACTATGACTAAGTCAATAAAAATAAACTACAGAATTCCTTAAACTTTTTAAATATAAGAAATAGAAGAGCAGATTGAAGCCGCTAAGCTCTCTTAAGAAGAAAAAAGCAATTAAAAAAGGCAATTTTCTTACTCAAAATAATTTTTTATGAATGTCATAAAACTAATTCGCATGGATGTTAATTTCAAAATAAAAAAATGAAGTTATTTAATAATTTAATGTTAATTTTTTCAAAGTTAAAATTTTTTTATAATAAATATTTTTAGTATCTAGTGCATTTAAAAAAAAACTAATAATAAAATAAAACTAAAATAAACTAATAATAAGTAAAACAAAAAAAGTTTTTTTTTTTTAATAGATTCATTTGATATGTGTATACATAGGTTAAAAAGTATTTTATATAGATATTAGTTTGATTTAGATGAATCGGGTGTTATGTTTATTTAATTGATTACTTGTAAAAAAATATGCCATTTTTTTATTAGTTCTTTAAAAATTAGTTAACGAAGCAGCATTTTCAAAAATGTCCGACCAATTAACGGAAATCTGCTGCAGAAACATATAAATACACTATGATAAAAAAAACCTAATATAAGATAAAGAAATCATACCATACCTGAGAACAAGAACAATTGGCAGCAATCACTCTATAATTGTATTCCAGTTCATCACTGGGTACAGCCCCAGTAGCCGCTGGATCAGGTTCAATCTGTTGAGGAACGGATTTGGGATTCTTCAGGATGTGATGAAGACTGCCTCTGGTACCATTGTTTGGGTTAGGAGTGATCCCAATTAACTCTGTGCAGATAAATATAAGAATGTTATAAGGTTCTTAACTAAAACTTTAAGCACAATTTTGGTGGCTTTTAGGGCAATTTAAATGTGTTTATTATAATGTTCCGGAAATTTTCAAAAATGTATACTTGTCAGTTTTCAGCAACACATTTAACTTTGAAAAATATAATCCAAGGAATACATTTATATATTAATATATTACGTATTTGTCAAAAAACTGAAAATGTTTCAATCAAACATACCCAATCAAATAATTGATATAGAATATTTCACAAACAAATGAAAAACTATAGTTGGCATTTTGAATTTTTTTTAGCATTTTTGGTGTTTCAGAGAAAATTTAGGGGAATTTTAGAGACCCTTAAAGCAACATTAAAATTTAAGGGCTCTAAGGATAATTTAAGGAGCCTGGTAACCATGCAACACCATTTAGTTTTTAATATGTGTATTAATACATCATTGTATACTATTGTATACTATCATTGTATACATTGGTGAATGCTTTAGGGTGTATAGTTAAGCTTAAATTAAAATCAGATCCAAAATTATCTTTACATGATTTTTTTTTTCAAATTTCTTGTCAATACCAAGTGCACAAGTGTAAATTTTTTTTTGTATCTTAAGTAAAACCTATACTTTGGGTCCCATTTGCCGTAAGTTCCCAATAGCTGGACACTTATGGCAAATGCAATTCAGAGTATACGCTTTACTTAAAGCATATCAAATTTCTTGTGTAACGCTTGTATACTTTGTAGTTTCAAAATACTCGACAAAAAAAATAATGTAAATATAAAATATAGAACATGAGTATACATCAAAACTTAGGTTTAAAATATTAAAAAAATTCTTACTTCAATGCTAATTTTGCCACATAACTTTTCCAACAACAGTTTTAGTTTTAAAAAAAGAGCTCTTGCAACTCTATTTTCCAATATTGACATTAATTAGTGAAACAATTTGTTCAAATAATTTTATGAAGTATATGTTTGTGAAGGAAAAAAAACAAATAAGAAAGCTAGAATCTTAATTTTGGAACCGAAATTAATAGCTATGCTTTTAGCTTCCACACTACGTTTATAACGTAAAAAGTGGAAGGTTTTATAATCGTTCAGTCCGTCTGTCTGTCTGTCCGTCCGTCTGTCACCCACTTTCACAGAAAGAACCACAAGTCCCACAGACAAGTGGGATACGTCATTTTAAAGCAAAAAATCAGATTAGGCTACATTCCAAATTTCATTAAAAAATTTAAATTAGAAGTTTATTTAAAATTTAAATAACTAAATTTTTTTTTATCTAAATTGAAATAACATGCAAATTCTATTTTTATTCATATTTTCACTGTTGTCATCCACAAGTCCCACAGACAAGTGGGATACGTCATTTTGAAGCAAAAAATCAGATTAGGCTACATGCCAAATTTCATTAAAAAATTTAAACTAGAAGCTTATTTAAAATTTAAATAACTAAAAATTTAATCTACATTGAAATAACATGCAAATTCCATTTTTATTCAATATTTTCACTGTTGCCATTTCGTTAAACGTACGAGAAACTTTTGTTAAAATAAAAATACACTTTTGAAAATATATTTATTTATGTGATATAATTCGGTTTGGATTGTTGTATTATCACAATAGAGTTCTTTTAATGGTTCTACATATATGTATGTAAAAAGATGCATAGAGAATTCTAACTTAACATAAAAAAAAAATATGCTAAGTTTCGCTTTTATTTTTAAAGCATCAATTGTACAAATTATAAATTTTTTGAACTGTAAATTAATTTAACAAATTATAAATAAGTGATTTCGAAAGAAATGTAAATTAGAAATTGTGGCGACAAAAATATTTATTAAAAAAGATTACATCATTATTCTTCGAACTTACAAATTTAGCAAACGATAAAGTCTAATTATTAAATCTGAGAAAGAAGATTAATGAAAATAGTTAATTTTGGCGTTTAAAAGTTTGAATTACAAATAGCTAAAGGCCCTGTTTTTATTAGAATTAAATCACATTTGCCATTCGCAACAATCGCTCGAGAAACTTTAATTCTTTTAGACAATAAATTAAAATAAATTTATTTTTGCAACATCGATCAGTTTGAAATGACGTCAAATATATTTCACTACGGAATCCTTGTATGGTGATATGAAATGTTTTCATTCTATTTAAAAGCGAGGAATATGACATATTTATTCTTTAAAATATAAATTAATTTTTGCAAACGATAAGTAATAATTATTGAATTTTCGAAATAAAATAAATGAAACTAGCCAAATTTAGCTTGTAAATGTTAAATATAGAATTAATGTTGTGTTTGGCGCGTTTTTTCCTGTTAAACACAAATATGTGGAAGCGAGTTAAGTGACAGATTCTGTTACAAACCAACTTGTTTTTTCTTCATAATTTTGATTAACTGTACATGGAAAAAGTTAGTCTTTTCAAAAGTATAAAAGTAAAACATTTATATTTACCAGACATCATTTCATAAAGCTCTGTGTTGATAAAAGGCTTTGTTGTGAAATTGCGCTTAAATGAAAGACCTTGAGCAATGAACATAGCCTAGAAAACAAATTTCTAAATTAATGCATAACTTAGTTATTTTATTATATTGTTATCAGCATCTTAAATATAGTTTTTTAAAAAACAAATTACTATAAGCAATTCTTATGAAGAATTACATTAAAAATAGTTTTAAATTGTAACTTTCAATAAGCATATACAGAGATAATTTAGGCACAATTTATATTTGCAACAATATGATTCTTAAAATATTACCTTCATATCAGGAAATAGATTATCGTAACCATGAGACGCTCCTGAGCATATACCATCACCATCTTTTGCACCTTTACTATAATTATAATTGAAAAAGATAAAAATATATAAAAACATTGAAATTTGAAAAAAATATATATTTCAAAAAATAGGTGTGATTTCGAAATAAACCATTCAAATGTTGTTGTACAAAATACAAGGAAATTAGAAAGTGCAAGGTATGTAGATATTTGCCTTATAAACTATATGAATAATGCACTTTAAAAGTGAAGAATGAGTTTGTAAAACTTAAATGCTAAAATAATCCATCAATGCAAGACAGTACAAAATGAAAATTTGGATAACTTACCCTATAACTTATTAAATTATTATTATATATTATCAAAATATTGTATTAATGCGAGATACAAATGTACAGCAGACATTAAAATATACATAAAAATCCTTACTATACAACAGTCCACCCATTATCCAAGTCTAAAAATATTGGTTCAATGCGATTGTTATCAGCATAATGCATGCGGACAGGTAACTGTTCCTTGGCATACACCCGCATGTTAGGACTTTGGCACTTTAATTTAGAGATCACCCCTTCAACAGCAGCTAGAAAAGCAACAATAGTTGTTAATAAAAAAATATTTCAGCATAAAAGGAGCAGTTTAATGTGACTTTACTCTAGAATTGTTTACTTGTTTTCAAGTGTGTTTGTCCATCAATTTTTGTGTACTATTTTTACTTCAAAATCTACCTGTGAAAATATTGCGACAGAATTTAGTTCAGCATAGGTTTGGATCTCTAATGTATTTCAGTGTCTTTATTTTAAAAAAATGTTTTGTTTCTGACATGAAAAATTAGCTATTAAACTCAAATTGTAAATGTGCTTTGTACTTTAAAAATAAAATTCTTTCATTCTAGTTACACATGAAAAACAGAGGGAAAAATCAACACTTAGTTAGATATCTTCAGATTTTAGTAATTAAATGAATAAAGATTTTTAACATAAATGAATAAAGATTTTTAACATAAATGAATAAAGATTTTTAACACAAATGAATAAAGATTTTTAACATAAATAAACAAATTTTTTAGCATAAATGAATAAATATTCAAAAATCAATTAGAATTAACATTTCTTAATGTTTCCCAAAGATAATTAAAGAATATATCAATGTAAAGTGTACTTTACATTTTCCTTAACCAAATTAACAAATACTACAAGATCATTTTCAGTGTTACAATGTACCTGCTGTTGTTTTGCCTTTCGGGCGAAGACGACCAAATGGACCCACAGTTGCAAACACTTGTGAGACATTCATATAATTCTCAATGTGAACAACATTTTTACAGTTGGTATCTGTCATGCCTGAAATAGAAAGCACATAAATTGACATCATAAATAATTTCAAAATGCAGTCGAACCTCGTTAACACGAACTCGAAGGGAGCACTGAAACATTTCATGTTAACCGAATTTCATGTTAACTGTCAGGAATTTATTTTTACATTGAACAAGTGAATATTTAAAAAAAAACTTTAATTGAAAAAATATTCTTATTTTATTATGTAATACACTAATAATACAAGCATACAATTAGTAATTCAATCAATATAGTGCATTTGGAGTAGTACATACTATCGAAAAATTAGGACATTTATTAAGGAATAACAATTAAGAACAGTGCATAGTTACAAATGCTATTTAGACACAATTTCCGCTTTTTTTAAAAAACATTTGTCGTCAATATCATTTAAAAATTTAGTTTTGTTTCTGAAGAAATATACTGCTGCTTTCTATTCATTTTGAAGAAAATCAATAAGTTAAGCAAACCAATTCTAATTTCATATGCCTTTTACCCTCTGTAGATTAACACCTACGCTTTTCATGACGTAATGGATCATCCGACACCTGCCGATTAAAATTGATGAATCATGGAAGATCTTGTGATTTTCTCAGAAGTAGACGAAATTTATTTTTAGAATGTTCGTTGCCGTATTTTTATATGGTTTATTTCATTTGTGATTCGAAACGAAGGAAAAAATGTCAAATTCCGAATATTTTTGTTTAGGTTAAGTGGAATTTCGCCTAAAGCGATTGCGCGTTAAAAGATTTTTTTAGCATTAGCTCAAAGCTTTTTAGTCCAGGGAAATAATTTCATTTCACGTTAAGCAGAATTTCGTGTTAAGCGAGTTCGCGTTAGCAAGGTTTGACTGTATAAGTAATTTATATGCAAATAAAAGTCAAGCTAAAATCCTCATTTTACCTTACATGCTTTTATTGCTTAGATTCTCTTAAATTTAAAAATAATGTATGCAATATAGAATGAACTTAGATTATCAAAAAGGCTTAAATGGATAAAGGCATTGGTAGAGTAAAAAAAAGTTTTAAAAAAAATTTAGAATTCAAATAATAAATATAAATGCAGTAGTTTTATTTACCATGATCAGACAAAATAATGACATTGACGCAATCCACAAGGTTGCGTGCTTGTAGTCCTGAATACAATCTGGCAATCATGTTATCAACACTTGAAAGAGCTTGATTGACCTAACAAATAAAATACATAATTTTATGTTACTTAAAAACTCACAATAAACATTTTCCTAGTTTGTATTTAAAATATATAACTATTCTTAAAAACTAGACATACATTGCGATTTCGAGGACAAAATCCTCTAGTATACAGTAATTTCATCCAAATCAAAATAAATATGTATCGACTTAAGCCACTTGAGAAAATATAAATTTTGTATAAGTTTTTAATGTGCAAATGCTTTGATTTGTACATAGTGCTGTCTATTTGTATTTGTGCTCTCCAGCATCATAATTCACTCTTGTTAGCCCTGACCATGATTTGGGCATGGTTTAAAAAGATAATTTTTTAAAAAAAATATCTGATGATTCCCCGATTTTTCTCTGAATACTGCCATTTTTATGGCATAATTTTTTTTGGAAAAAATTTCAGTGATACAATTATAAATTGGAAATGAAAAAAAAAACCCTATTTTTTTCATAATGAACTAAAATGAATAATGGCCAGTTATAAATATTATGGAAATACACAATTCAATCCCATATTTTATTTTTTAACTTTTAATATGAATTCTTAACCATACAATTCTTTTTATTGAAAACAAAGTATTGGGCAATTTTTGAAAATTGAGAAAGAAAAAACCCATTAAAATCAGTTATTCATAAAAATTTCAAATTTTAATAAACGGTACGTGATTAAAAAAAAGTTAAAATGAGGACATTCAAAAGTTTTAAAAAATGTGTGAAGGAAGAACAAAATTTGGATACCTCATTTTAAGCAATGACTCAAAATCCAAAAAAAGTTACTTAGTTCAGTATGGTTTATGATGATCCATACAAAAATAAGATCATACCTGTTGCGACTTTGTACCAGTTGCATGTGCGGCATGGTCTGGCTCATTAGCATACAGAGTAATGAAGTTTGGTCTTGAGGCAACTGGCAAGTCTAACCATTCCAGTACTTGGTCTACTCTCATATCGTAGTTGAGTCTCCTAAAAATGAAATTTAAAAAAATTAACTTGTACTGTGTAGCTAAAAGGGGTTTTCATAGATGCAGTTAACAAGGGAATGTTTTGATTTTAAGTATGTAAATGTTGAATTCAATGAAGAATGTTGGATGAATCTGTTGAAATTTGGTGAATTGAGTATTATCAAATTCTAATAGGAAAAAAGAATATTTAAATTTATATCTACTTACGAACTGTACTTTTTGAAGTAAGTTGGGGAAGTATTATTAATTTTAACTTCGGATCCTGGCCAGAAGAAGCATGCAGTTTTTTTCCCTTGATGAATAGCAGTAACCCAAATCTAAATAATGAGACACAGTTAGAGAAATTATCAAAACATCAACATTGGGTTGATCGTTTTCTCAACTACTCACTTTAGTTAAATTACATAATTTGTTTATAATTAGGAACAGAATGGACAATAAATTAATACATGGAATTTAGGTCATTTAATTTAAACTCAAATTTTGAGGGTTTGAACATAGCCAAAAAAAAAAAAAAGAGAAAGACAGGTGTGTGCTCATTGTAGGTGTAAATTATCTTTTTAAGTAATCAGTATGAAGTTCAGTAAGAGGTATTATATTAAAGGTGTGGAATCTATGTCGCAAAAAAGCATTTTTTAAATTTAGGAAACCGAAAAAAAAAATGGTTTGTTTTACAAAAAAATGTTTGCTTACAGGAACAGGATAGATAATAAGCTAACATATGAATCTTAGGTAATTCAATTTTGAAGTTAGAAAAAGGGGGGGGGGGGGGGAGAAGTTTCAATTATGACTGTACAACAAAAAGTAACAGTGGCAACCAAACAACACTGACTTAAACTTTTGAAGCTTCAAACTACCAGATTTTTGAATAAAATTTACTTTTCCATAACTTTCCAACATTAAACCCAAAATACATAAAAAAGCATTATGAGTTACTCACAGGATCCTTTTGATACCAATATGGTTGATTCATATCTGGTGACCCAATTTTGAACATTTTCCTTCTGACAGGTTCGTATATTATATTGCCTGTGATACCATGAGATGGGGGATTGAGACCCTGAAAAGGAACTGTATTCAATTTTTTGAATTTGCCAGTAGCATTCAAAATCTTTTTAATCATAAAGTGAAAACAATCCTGTTTTAGTTGAAAGCAATGACTTTCTTTTAAATAATACAGTAGAACCTCGATTTTCCGTCTCTAGTTTATCTGGAACACTCTGTTAATTGACCGTCCGTGAGTCAACATAACAAGTTTCTCTAATAAGATTATTCTCAGTTGTTCACAAAAGAAACCAGTCTCAGAATTCTTTGTCGATTCTAAGATAAGGATTTTTTAGCGATAGTGAAAAAAAAAATTGAGAAACTCCGGGGAATTTCTTAAATCGTGAGACTCTAATAACAACATCTACTATAAAAGCAAAAATAAGCATTTTCCCAGAACTCCCGCTCCGACATTAAAAAAATTAATAGAAATTAAAAATAAATGTTAAGCACTTTCTGTTTCGAAGGAAGTCTCAAAATCTGCTCCTCCGTTTACTATTAATTGAAAATATTCTCTATTATCTAGAATTTTCAATTATCTCATCTACCTCTGGTCCCAATTAGACCGAATAATCAAGGTTCTACTATATTTCAATAATTTAAAAAATGAAGTTCTTACTGTGACAATGCTGTAATGGTTTGGAAACGTTTTTGATGGAAATACAGGATACATGAAATCAGCATTTGTGCCACACTGGGAAAGTTTGCTCAATGTTGGTGTAAATCCTCTTTTTAAGTAGTCAGGACGGAGCCCATCAAGAGATATTAAAATCAAAGGCGTGGAATCTATAAAACTAAAACAACAGCATTCTTCAAACCAAAGAAAATGTTAAAAAAAATTGTTTGTATATCAGATATTTTTCTATGAATTATTCATTTTTTAAAAAAAAATACAACAAAAAAACCCCAAGAAGGTATTTTTTTTACACAATAAGTTACATTAAAACAAAGTAATTTAACATAGATACTTTATTTATTACACTATTTAATTTGATATGAATTGATAAACGTCTATATTATTTTGTTTAAGTGTAAAAATATTGCTTAATACTTTATTAGAAGGTTTAAAGCTGATTTTTATGCAGGTTTAAAATGTGTTAAATTACAACAATATTTAAATTATTAAATTGATGCAACTTGCTAATATAGGGATTTGCAATTTTCTAATGCTCTAAAATGTTCTATTCTAACTGTCCTATAAAATTTTCTAGAACTCTTAATGAATTGGTCAGAATCATATATATATTTTAAAAACGTTAGTTGTTAATCACTTACAATCTATAAAAATTAATGATGAATAATGTTTCACCTTTGAGGGCATTTTGAGGCTTTTTGGGGGCACACACCACTCCATTTTATTGGTTGCAAAGCTAGAGATATTTTTTTTGCTAAGCATGAGAAATACTTTAGACAGTGTCACACACAGAATTACAACAAATAATAATATAAAAATATTTGTAATCTTTATTATATTGATTATTATCTTTTGAAATATTGTAAAGAATAATGATGATTTTTTATTTTGTTGTGTCAAATGATCTAACAGTGTTTTTTTAACATTAATTAATGTAGAAAACTAACAGGAACATATGTACAATTAGAATTAATATACTTATGATCAAATGCAAGATAAATAAAATGACACATTTTCTAAAAATGTTTGTGATAAATTACCAAAGTAAGAATATTAATATAAAACTACACTTAAATGATTAGAACACTTCAAAAATTGCCAATTTATTAAAAACTATATATATAAATTTTACACCATGTTCCATTACCACAAAAATTAATTTAAATGCTTTAAATTACAAGTTAGTAGAGATTTATATAAAAACAACCAATAAAAAGATATACTTAAAAAATAATGGAAATACAAATAAACTGATAATTTGAATGTAGGAACATTGAAGCTAAATTTAAAAAAAAAAAATATATATATATTAATCTTTTGAGGGATACAGATATAATACCATAATCTGACTGGCAGGTTTTCTCATTAACAGATGCAATTAAAAAAATATATAAATTTTACCAAATTTTAAAAAGCATTTAATTTAATATCATTGTTTGTAACAAAATTTAATTCAAAATCTAAACTTACCTCTTCTTGGTGATGCTGGAAAAACACTTGCAGCATTAACATCTGCAATCTGATCATTTGTTTGCCGGTAGGTGTTAACTCCAGCAAAGTAACCTCCAACAAACACCACAAGGGCAATGGCAAGCTGTAAAAAATTTTGTTTGGTAAAAAGAAAACAAACAATAGGTACTGGATTAGTTCAGGGCATTGACCTTTACTTTCATGGAATTTCAATAAACATAATTTAATAAATTAATAATTTATAAATTAAAATTAATTTAGATAAATTAAAATAATCTATATTCTAAATTAAAAATTTCAATAAAAAATTATTATATAAATTAAAATTTTACAAATTAAAATTTAATTTACAAATTATAAAATTAATTTACTAGATTAAAAAATTACTAATTAAAATTAATTGTACTAAATCAAAATATTACTAAATAAAATTAATTACTAAATTAAAATTAATTTACTAAATTAAAATTAATTTACTAAATTAAAATTAATTTACTAAATTAAAATTAATTTACTAAATTAAAATTAATTTACTAAATTAAAATTAAGCTACAAGAATTACTTTACCAACGCTAAAGCAATGTCATTAATTATTTAATAGTAAAGCAATTTTAATTGTTGAAAGGAGGTGGCAAATGATCCCACCCAAGAAAAATTGGCAAAAAATGATTTTTTTTTCTCACCGCAACAGCTTTGAAATTTAAATTATATAATCTATAAAAGAGATGCTGCATACATATAAAGAAATAGCATATGACTTTGATTGTAATTAAATTCAGAGTATTAAAATGAATTTGTTTATAATAGCTATTAGTTAATATATTTTGCATAACATGTTAGTAAAATATAATTTTATCATAGAAATTGTTAAATATAACTAGAAAATTGTTTACTGAGGTTTATTTAAACTTATTTATATATTTTATTTCAAAATTATGAAATAAAAATTAATACAAATAATATTATACATCAGTAAAATATGTTTCTTAATTTACAATACAAGACAAGAAAACTGTAATAAGCTAATAAGCCAAAATTACAAAGGTAAAACACTACTCAGAATATAAATACTAATAGCATATTTAAAAAAAAAGAAAAATACGTGATTGTATCCCATCAGTAACAAGTCCACTACATGAATGCTGGAAAAATTGCAAATCAATATTAAGTTATAAAGCTAAATGACAACATTCATTTTGCTGATAAGATTTTACAGGAATAGGCAATATTTCCTGAAAAAGCAGTTATCAACTGATAGTGCTGTTAGAAACAGGTGATATATTTCTAATTAAAGTAGCAGTAAAAGATGTCTTTTCCCTAGGGAAATAGTTCACCAGAAGTGATAAGATTCTTTGAAATGGAAGAAATAATAAAATTTATTTGCTGAAATGGCATTTTTATTTAAAAAGGCTTGTTAAGCTTGGAAGAAAAGCCTAAAAGCCTTAACTGAAATTTGCAGAATTAAGTGTATTAAAAGATATGTTCCTATTCAGCATGAACTAAAAATTTTGTTGCTTTTCCTTTTTTGTATTCTATGTATTGTAATATTTTAAAAAAATAACTAAGTAGATGCAAACTTTTGAAAAAAAAAATCTAATTATTTTTATTCTTTTCTTATTTGCATTTCATTAGTAGCTTCTTCTAAATAAACAGTATAAATTGTATCAGGCCCGCTGCCAGGATTTTTTCAAGGAGGGGGCTTAACTTCAGAAGGGCACTTTTACACAAATTCCTGAGGATCTGGAATACCCACAGTATCTGGGAGGGGGGTTTGGAATTTTTGAAATGTAGATCTTCCAAAATGCTATTTTTGAAATACCTGTAAATTAACTAAATTTACAATAATGTTTTACAGACTAGACTGCTTGGACAAACGCTGAAGACAGTGAGTGGTTGATAAAAATTCCCAGAGGAAATTAAAATTACTGGAATTCTGAAAATTGGCTTAAAAATAGTTCTTACATTGGAATTAGAACCCCAGGGAAAGTTATCAAAACCCCCAAAAAAATCAAATTTGGGAAAGGGGGTGAAAAGGAGTAAAATGTTTTAAAACAATTATCTGATATCTGTCTAAGTTTTTTGACATACGATTATGAAATTTTTAACAGCGATTCTTTAAAAATATGTCTATAAGTTAGGTTAGTTAAAAATTCGTTCATCTACCTAGAAATCGAATGAATTCCAAAAGCTATGGGATAAAGCAAAATTTTTAGCGTTGCCATTTTCGTCAATTTTTGAAAACAAACCCTCGTCCACAAAGATACATTTAGATTCAAAAGCATGTTTCTAGTTTCAAATTAAATAATTTATAAAAGATAAACAGTTTTTTCTTTTTATTATTATCTTACGATCACTAATGACTCAAAATAAATACAGATAATTGTTTGCCTGAAAGTGATTTATTTTGTGGGCTTCATAATAGAAATGGATATGATACCAGGAACACTCATAAAGTTTCAATCGCTGATGTTGACTTTTGAAATTCATCAATTCTTTCCCACTTTTTTTCCAAAGATCAACTTCACTCATAATAATTAATTAATCGCTCATATTTTGGACTGCGTCGGCTTTTCCAGAGAAGATGTTTTTCTATTCCCTCTTCTGGTTATCGACTTTCTTCAGGTCAACGATCTTTTGGACTTGGTCTGACTTCGGCAGACCAAGGAGGATTAGCCACAACAAAAATTAATCGCTGCTCAAATCACTCGAATAAAATTTCACATCCCTACTTATATCATCAAAAGTAGCTTTACTACAGTAACATGGAAGTAAATACTGAAATTTTGATTTAAAAAAAACCATACTACCTTCAAACCTCCGCTCCAGCTCACTTATTATTTGGTCAATGTACGGAATAAATATATTCTGTAATGTGATTCTGCAGTTTCAGCAGGTGAGGTTTCCCTAAATGTTTGCCGTTTGGCCATTCAGAGAACATTGATTTCAAAATCGTTTTTTAAACTAAGCGCTTCTGCCTTTTTAAAGATAGATGAAAAGTGTTCTAAATGCCTTTTCGCACATGTCTAAAAAACACATTTAAAATCTTTCACTAGTTCTACAGCCTGAATAAGTTCTAGAGACTTCAGTTGTAGAAGCCTAGAAACAGGCAAAAGCAACTTTTTAAAGTTGTTGTCCGTTTAGTCAGTCATTTGCATGACAATCTGTATCAAATGATTCATTTTATAAAGTGATTATGGGCAACGTTTTTGGTTCCTTTTCTCAGGAATCTTGTGCAAATTGGCTTTTTTTGCATTAAAATACATTTTTGAGGATTTCATTTTTTAAAATTACATAAATTTGGGCAAATTAATGTGGACAAAAGGGCACTTTTACACAGTCAGTGGGGGAGGGGCTCGAGCCCTCCGAGACCCCTCCCTAGCTGCGCGCCTGAATTGTATTATTACCATAGTATAGAAATATACTAAGATACCTATTATAAGTTAACAATAAGTTTAATATAAGTTTCAAATGTAAAAGATTGTACAGCATAAAAACTGAATCACACATTTAAAGATTTGTAATGCATATTTTTAAACAAATATAACCTTTTGAAATGGAGGAAAAGTTTTGCTTACCCCAGAAATAACCATAATAGCTATCTTCTTTGGAGGGAATCTAGAACTTAAGTTACCAAAGGCTGAGCCATTACTAGCATCTCCCGGTATTTGGTAGCGTTGAATTAGTTCCATTTAATTTAATCGAAATAGTACCAAAATATTGAATGAAAAATATTATTTACTTAGGTATTGCTCTATCTCTTAAATTAAGATAGGACAAGATTAATTTTTAAATATATTTTGGCCGAATGAATTTAAAACGAAAGTTTTTGTCTGAATTTGGGCTAATTTTAAAATTGTGCTATTTATTTACAATGAATACAAATATTTATGCTAATCATAAATGCTTTAAAAATAGAATATTATATTTTATACAGTAAAAAAAAAAAATTCAATACCACATTCAAAAACCATATTTGGTAAAATTGCTTAAATATTTTTATTACTAAAAATAATAAACTTAATTATTTTGATACGATTTTACTTAACATATAAGATGTACATAATAAATTAATAAGTCAATTAAGTGAAATTAATTCTTTATTTAAATTAAAATGAATCGAAACAACATACTATGATTTGAATCAGCATTTTAACTTCTATACATTTTAATTCACTATCGCGTAATTCAATACACGATGAATTTGAGCTTTAAGTACGAATATTAATAAATAAAATCTGATTACGGATCATGAACAAGGGAGATAATGAGATTTCATAAGAGTTTAATGACCCTACTTGTTTATATAAACATAAATTTGATTATTTTTCATTCAACACAATCGAAATTAAAATTGTACACCTTGCAATTGAAATTATGATGGAAGGTTAAAAAGAAACGATGCATTTTAAGGTGAAAATCAAATTTCGTAATAAAAATTACTTAAAATGTTTTAATTGAATAAAGCCCAGTTTGATATTTTAGTTAAATTTCGTGTGTTTTCTTGTTTGTAACACGTAAAAGCGTTAGGTGTCGAACACCATATATTGCCAGTTTCTTATACGATCTCCTTATTATTTTCGTTGTTACATTTCCCCTTTCGTCTTTTTTGCTATACAATAAGTAAATTAATTACAATTTTAAAATTGGCAGCTGATTTTATTTGAAATAAATATAGAAGCAATTTAAAATTATTAAATATAATGAAAATAACCAAAGAGTCACTTTTAATATATAAGTAAACTTTTAAAAACTTGTTGGCAATTGTTTGTATTTGTTATGGCTGCTGAAGTGCTGACCGTAAATAGTTTTCTGTGTAAAATTCCTTGATCAACGGTTTTACGCTTTTTATATAAGTACATCTATTCTACCTAATATGTTGTTTTAATATTTCAAAACTATTTTACCTTCCATATTTACTAAATTGATTGCTTTATACTGATGTACGTTAGTGAGTTTGATGTGAATGACTTTTTCAAACTTGTGAAGTTGATTTCTTGAAATTCTAATTAATTGTAAGTAACATCATTTATTTAATCAGTATTATTTAACACCTCTTAAGAGTTTATTGTTATTTTTATTGTTTGTCAAACATATCGTGAAACTTGCCTTACTAAAACTCCAATACATAGATCATTGGACTAGCCAGAAGTACTGCAATTTACTACTTTTGGGGATATTGACGTGCATAAATCTTACTGAATACCTGACGGCTTTTTAGTCCTGCATTGAGTAAGGTAGTTGTTATTATAAATTTATTAAATTAAATAGATTTAAAAATTTGATTGCCCCACCTGGTTGATAACGATCATCAAAAAGTACCCAGTCTTTTAAATTGTGAACCTTGTCATCTGTAATACCATCTTTCATTTATGAAAATATTACTGGTTAAAATAAGGAAGCCTATCTATCTATTTGTTTGCCAAATTTATCAACCTTATATAAACTAGGGTAAAATCCTAGTTGCTGGCCCAGCGACAAATTGCGATATCCGACGAGTTTTGAAAGAACAATAAAATAAATTGCTTTTTCTGGCAACC
This sequence comes from Oedothorax gibbosus, assembly GCA_019343175.1. NCBI lineage: Eukaryota > Metazoa > Arthropoda > Arachnida > Araneae > Linyphiidae > Oedothorax > Oedothorax gibbosus. Next base: position 84,725 of record JAFNEN010000253.1, read on the forward strand.
ATGTGCACTAATCAAATGAAAGATATGTTAAACTGACATTGCACACATACGAAAGCTTATCGAGATTTGTTTTAGAGTTACCCACAAAAAAAATCCCAAGCTCTTGGCAGAGTTCGGAAAAAGTGACTTTCAAGTTGTCGCCAAATTCTAAAAGTCGCTGGGTCAGTGCATAGGTCTTTCTAAGTTTACATATTTGTTGACAAACGATAAGTATGTTTAGATTACTGGCTTACTGCTTAACATAAGGATATAAGTACAAATAATTTAGTTAGCCTGTGTATTCCTCATTTTTGATCTACAATGACAGGATTTGGATATCGTTATAGAACAGGAATAATCCAAATAGTTAAGACAACCAAGTGCCTCTCGGTACAGTTATGATATAATTGTCTGTCTGTTTATTGGGGATCTTGAAAATTTAACCTAGGGTTGCTCTACCTATTGAGTTGCATAAAATATGAAGTGGAATGTTTACTGTTTACCACATTTGGGCATTTTTGTTGCTTGGCAACGTAACGCAAATTTCCAAATCGAGACTGGCCATTATATCATAGCCGTTCTAGACCCTCATGTTTAATATAATTAGCATTAATTTGTTTGAAATTTCAAGAATCCTAAATTTTTGAATACTACTGCCCTTTATATTATAATTTGATTTAAGTATTACAAAATTTTATTAAATTTTTTAATGAAAATTTATTATAACTGAAGGATAATCGTTACTAGTCTAAAAATATTATTTTTTTTATCAGAAAAGACCTAAACATGTGTTTTTCTTAACATGTGTTTTTTGGCGATTTAAACCAGGTTTTTCCTGTTTAAACCAACTTTTGTTTTTTTTCCCTCGTATACTTTTTGGTTGTACATTTAACATTACTACTATATTTACACATAGTGAAAAGCTTAAGGGGTCATTTGGGATAACTGCAACTAGTGTCAGACTTGTTGAGAATTAAAAAAAAATAAAGATTTTTCAAATTTTTTGTGCATATCTTTTTTGGGGGAAGGGAACCTAAAACAGTTGGGAAATACACACTCTCCATGATGAGGCTTGCAAAACAGATACAATTATTTAACTAGTTGCAGATCAAATAATTTCAAGTGTGAATTTTGTGTAATATCACAAAGTCAAACTTGAATCTTTTATAGAACCTGAGATATTGAAATAATTTAAAATTTGAAAAAACAACCATTTGGTTTAAACCAACAAGCCCTGTTACATTGTATATAAATGTTATGCACACAGAGAAAATGCGTATAAAAATAGTTAATATTTTACTAAAATCATTCATTAACAATTTGAAATAAAATAACTGAAATCCACACTTGCAAAGATAATGAACCAGGTTTCCGGTCTTGGTGATTAATTACAACTGACAATTACCTTTTTGCCAAGGCACTCCACAAATTGCATTTTAACAGAAAAATTTTGCTTTTTAATTGCGAGTTGATTTTAATCAAAATTGCTCTTATGTGAATTAAATCACTATTGAGATCAAAACTGAACCTTATTATTATTTTTTTTTTTTAATGTAGAAGAACCTTTGTCCAAATCAGGTCTTCTCGTCTACCCTTTTAAAAAATTTATTTTCTTGTCTCGAAGAAGTCATGTTTTAAATAATATAGGCTTTAGTTTTTAGAATAATAAAATTACTCAGTATAGTAATTTAAATACTCAATATAGTAATTATTTGGTCAAAATTTTGTCTGAATTAATTTTAAATTCTATTAAGATATATTATTACAGTGAGAGTTTGATAGTTAGCAGTTGTTTCTCTTTTTGTGGATACAGCTATGATATTGGGGTTGATAGGTTGATTTATTATTGGTGACCTTTGAAGATCACGAAAAGTTAAAAGTAGGATAGTAGCATTAAAGTGGAATGCAAGTTTTGGAAGTAAACCGTTTTTTTTAGATAGATCTGCTGAAAATTTTAGTTTCAGGTAACATAAAAAGAAAAACCATTCAACTTTTATGAAACAGGAAAATTTAGGAATTAAAATAAGAAATTTGGGGAAAAAAACGCATTTAGTTTAAGCCATAGTCACCATAGTGGTTTCACTGTATAAATCTGATAAACTCTCCACATGGGTTCATTGGTTTAAACCCAGTAGTTTAAACCAATGAACCCAGGTGGAGAGTTTATACTTGCAGAGCTCTAACTACTATTCACTATTCTCACTAAAAGTCACCTTTTTTTTCTTTAATCACTAAAAATCACTATTGAATAAAACTAGTCACTAAAGTCAATATTTTTTTTTCTGCACCATATAACTTTTCATTCATAAATCCTGCACACATTGAGGAAATTTAGATTACACATTTTTAAAAAAAAAATTCTGTTTATGTTTCAATGAATACGGTTTCAAATGAATGAAATGTATGTTAATAGGGGTGTCAAACTATAAAGTTTCAAATCACTGTTTAGAAATTTTGCGTCGCTCCATATCTTTGCTCAGAATATTTTGAACTTGTGTGTACCTTTATTTGTTTGACAAGATCAAAGACACTGCTGTTAACTTTTTTTTTAATGTTTGTGAGCATTTAAAGGGTGAAAGGCCTTGCCATTAGGACTATAATAATTATGACCAACTATGAAGTGCTTTCTAGGGATTTTGGTCGAAGTGAAATAGGGGTTGAAATTCTTTTGAATTTAATGGAGAATACTTTTACAACAAGTAGTGTAATAGTACAAACATTTATTAATTCCTTATAAAATAGACACACAAATGTCCTTGATGAGGATCTGGATATGAGGGCTAAAGATTTAAGTTAAATGAATGTTAAAAGATGACTAAAGTTTTAAAGGTAACTGAAGATTCTGATATCAATGTTTTGGAAAATGAGTTATGTTTGGCAAATGTTACACGTACAAGGATTGAATTTTTGGTTTGAATATGTTTTATTTTTCAATAAATAATTTTACATCAAAATATTCGAACCAATTTCATAAAGTGGAATTATAGAGCTGTATAAACCAGCTACATTTATAATATAAAAAAAAGGTTGTAAAATATTCAATGCAGCCAGAGTAATTATTTAAAGATTTTTTTGTTACATTGGATACTCTGGTTAGAAAAGACTTCGGTTTGGAGATTGGTTGGAATATAGCATTACATCATCATATGATATTTCAAGACATTTACAATTAGCTTTACTGAGCTGCTTACATTTACTGGCATACCAACTACCTTTGAAAGAGGCGATTTTTCTAGGTACTGGCTCCCGTGCCTCTTTTTGTATATTCTATGCATAATGATTTTTAGTCTTAATTTAATAAATATATACTTAACAATAATCTTTATTTCATTTTGGACTTCTTTTAAAGTAACTGTTTTATAAATGTTCACTATAAGTAACTAATTTTTTTGTTATTTGCAATCTTTTTTTCGCCTGTCAGCGGTTTTGTCCAGATACTTTTCTTTGATACCGTCTTATTCTACGATACAGTTTATTACACAAAAATAACAGACATTAATTGGAGGGAAAAACAAATACAAAAGTTATAATTCAGTAGACAGAACACAATAAGTATATGATGTAAATTTTCAAACAAATCAATTTGCTCTGATACTTCAATATTTTTGCATGTAATTTTTTTTACGTATGTTTTAAGATCTTCTATTAAATATAACTAGATATAAATTTAAACTATAAATAAATTTAAACTAGAATAAAAGGGGTATAAAAAATGCAGCTATTTACAGTTTGAAAGAGCTCTACTACGGAAAAAAAAATATTGAAGTAAAAAAGTTTTCCCCGCTGCTAGTGGAATGTCAAACTGCAATTTATTTTTATACCAGTTTATTATAATTAAATGGCTTTTAAATTCTAGTTTTTTAAAAACATTTTCAGGTGTATTTACCGAAAAAAATTTTTAGTCTGTACAAGAAACAGAAAAACTTTTATTTTAATACTGATATATTGTTGGGTGTACAGATATTATAAAATGCACTCTGAAAGCTGTTCTTGGAATGGATTCTTATCCCTGAATAATTAATTTTAGTAATTGATCGTCTTTTTTTAATACTTAGCTAAAGAACCAATAACTTAATTCTTATAACTTCAATGCCTTTCCATTTGACAATACATACTACTTCCATCACTAAACGCCTTATCATTTTAGAAAATTGTATATCTAATGGGGCCTCTTGCTTTCTTTACATCTTCCGACTGAGTGTAGAATTATGAACATTTAATTACTTAATTATCAACTTTAGAAAAAGTATATATTGAATTGTATAAGATAATGGCATGATGCCTGATATTCAGTGTGTAGAAGCTATGTAGCAAAGAATTAAACTTGACATTATTACATTAATCATCTAAATAATGATATCAGGCTAAATCATCTTTGTTCATAGTTAGTACTGTGCAGCTTGCGTTTTATAGTCGTTTTACTCGGTAATTCACCCCATGCCTTATAGCTTCGAGGCAGCCACATTAATTTTCGATTTTCAGTCGCAGAGGCGACAGTCCCCAGTCATTGTTTGCTGTGCACTATCATTACTTACTATCTGTTCTCGTTCCAAGTTTGCTCATTATAATCTCCCAAGGTTCATTTGCGATGCACAGAACCAACCTCGATTGTCAAAGCAGCCCGAACGCTCTCGCTGAGCTTTCAGCAGGGTTATTTTTGTCCTAGTTATGAATCCTCCTTATGTTTTGTCACATCATTACGGCTGTAGGAGAGCGTTAATAAATGAGCCTTGGTTGTTGCTTTAAAATATCGCATTGCATCATCAGATGAGATTTCAAGACATTTACTATTGGCTTTACATTTACTGGCACACCCACAACCTTAGAAAGATGAGATTTTTCTATTTACTGAAGATAATCGTTAGTTGAAAAGGGGTATCGAATGTTTGCAATCGTCTTATAATATGATTTTGTTTTGATGCTAATAGTGACACATATGGGTCTCCGATTACGATTTCATTAATGCGTCTCATTTCATCTGTTAAAGGTTGGTCGGCCGAAGGCCGTGTGAATATATCACTTTTGCTGGGTTTAAACTGTATGGTGCGAATCCCAGTTCGGGCATGCATGGATGTTTTTTTAGGTGTTTGAAATTGGTTGCAGAAGTCTGTCTAGTTTGCCGTTCAGAATAAAAAAAAGCACTGGCCCATGCAGAAACGCTTTGTATATATTTTTTTTGCATGGTATATGATTTAATTTTAGAAAAATTGATTTCTTGCACAATTGAGGAACTTTAGCTTCGCAATTTATTGAAAACAATAAGTTATCAAATTTCAATATAAAATTAATATTTTACTCTGGAGAAATATAAACAATGTCTTACCATTAAGACTACTATAGTATTTGAAGGTCTGGGATTCCTATAAAGATGTTTTTTGTAGAAGGATGCAGAAGATACAATGTTATGTATCAAGGCCAAGACCGCTAGTTTTCACTTCAAAATAATTTCTTACTTTTTTATATAGCATTGGATGAACATCCTTTGTAGAGTATCAACGACTAACAGTCATTCGACGGATGTATGCACTTTGAACCAACATCCTTTGATTGTTCCAAACTTGGGTTTGGAAGTCTATCTCCATTAAAACATTGTATGTTTATGTCACTTGATCTCATTTCATAATTTGATTTTTTTTCCGTTCAAAAAGATGTTTCTTTTTTTTTTAAAAAAGTACGTTCACCTGTGAGAAGAATATGTATTTTATATATTTATTATTTTTGTTGCATAATTCACCTTTTCATTTTTTCCTGCATTTCTACCTCGTCTGGTATTAATTTGATTAGTGGATAAAATGATTACTTTGAAAAGCTATTGGAATGAGCAATACGATTTTTTAATGACTATGTCTGAGGTTCTGCAGGGCGCCTTGTTTCAAGGTTCGTTAAATTTTCTTTACCATTAACAAAGCCATTTTTAAAGATATACCGTACCTGTTAAAAAAAATGCGCCATATTTAATTTTTAAAGACAATCTAGTCTTACCAGAAGACCGTAAAAGCTACAAAGTAAAGTTATATTTATTAATATTTGATTCACTGGTGATTGATATCAAAAATCGTTTCGTAGCAGCTGAAGTTGACATTGATTTTGAACAGGAGACACATTTTACTGTAGCTTATGAAAAACAGAATATTTAATCAATATGTTTACGGCTGTGCTGTCTCAAAAACTACTTCATCACAGCTACTTTTTCTTAAATTTTATATTGCAATCCTTGAACCCTTTTTAACTACTTTAACGCTAAGCATGCACCGGAGCTAAAGTGCTTAATATCATGATTTCTCCTTCATGATATTGAATTTGTTTTCGCTGTTTAATCAAACTCTGGAAAAAGTCGCGAGGTGACTTTTTTACTGTGTTTCTTCAATGCTTCGCTACACATATCGGTATTAAAATTTGTCGCAGGCATACTTTATTGGAATTTTCTTTCCATACTAGTAAACCATTTCAGTGTAACTGAGCTTGGAATCGGTTTTTAAATTATTTTATTGGCTATTTGGCGCCATGAAAGTGACTTGTTTTTCCGCGGGGCAAAGATGAAAATAGATTAAATGAATTTCATTCCTTACTACGAAAATAAGCATAACATGCGTGAAAATAGTGTTTGAATAAATGCAAAAAGTACTCTTTCTACCGGAAATTGCATTTTTCCTTTTATACACGACCACATCAAAGCTGAATTGTCCTTGCCTTTTTCCTTTCTTTACAAGTAAGTCCCTTTTTCAATCTCCTCTTCATGGAAATTATATTGAGTTGTAGTAATTGGATGTTTTGATATAGATTTATTAAAGTATTACATCAACGGATAAGTTTTGTTTTTAAACGTGCAATAATGAGGTCCCAGTACCGTATTACTTCATTTTTTCTTTGAATGATTTTCTCTCACTGTGATACCAAAGTCGGTACATAACAGTGGCAGAAATTTCCGAACATTAAATTACCCATTTTCGACATTGAAATTCTTAATACGAATAATTCCTTATTTTTGATGCGATGAGGAACTTAATTTCTTGGAAAGTCGGACATTCGTCGGACATTTTTTGGCTGCCCGGACCTGAACCTGGAACCTACCGCATGCAACTTTTAAGGGCGACATCGTACGCAGCGTTGGGAATTTGGAGGATATTTGTAGTGCCTTTCCTCTATGCCTTCCAGGAGTTTGAGGGCCTATGGGAAAGCCCTCAAACTCCTGGAAGGGCCTGGATAAAATCAACCCCTTATATCAGAATGGGAGGAGATTATAATATCCTGTTGTACTAGACCAGTGGAGGGATCAATTGGTATAAAATAAAAGTTTACATAAATAAAACTACTATTGGGGTTATTAAAGGTACACCCGTGCAACGCAGGGTTTATAAAGCTAGTTATGGCTAAATAAAAAAAAGAGTTATTTAAACTTCATTTAAGGTGGAAATCGGCTGGTAAAATTAAAAAGACCCACCTACAGCCGGAAATCTGTTTGCATATGCTGCATGATTTTTTTTAATTGCTTTTAGCTTCCCACTACGTTCTGTATAACGTATGAAAGTAGTTTGGAAAAGATTCATAAAAACGTTCAGTCCGTCTGTCCGTCCGTCCGTCTGTCTGTCACCCACTTTCACAGAAAGAACCACAAGTCCCACAGACAAGTGGGATACGTCATTTTAAAGCAAAAAATCAGATTAGGCTACATTCCAAATTTCATTAAAAAATTTAAATTAGAAGTTTATTTAAAATTTAAATACTAATTTTTTTTATCTACATTGAAATAACATGCAAATTCTATTTTTATTCATATTTTCACTGTTGTCATCCACAAGTCCCACAGACAAGTGGGATACGTCATTTTGAAGCAAAAAATCAGATTGGCTACATGCCAAATTTCATTAAAAAATTTAAACTAGAAGCTTATTTAAAATTTAAATAACTAAAAATTTAATCTACATTGAAATAACATGCAAATTCCATTTTTATTCAATATTTTCACTGTTGCCATTTCGTTAAACGTACGAGAAACTTTTGTTAAAATAAAAATACACATTGAAAAAATATTTATTTATGTGATATAATTCGGTTTGGATTGTTGTATTATCACAATAGAGTTCTTTTAATGGTTCTATATATATGTATGAGAAAGATGCATAGAGAATTCTAACTTGGCATAAAAAAAATATGCTAAGTTTCGCTTTTATTTTTAAAGCATCAATTGTACAAATTATAAATTTTTTGAATTGTAAATTAATTTAACAAACTATAAATAAGTGAATTTTCGAAAGAAATGTAAAGGAAATTTGGGAAAAATTTATTAAAAAGATTACATAATTATTCTTCGAACTTCAAACAAATTTAGCAAACGATCAAGTCTAATTATTAAATCTGAGAAAGGAGATTAATGAAAATAGTTAATTTTGGCGTTTAAAACTTTGAATTACAAATAGCTAAAGGCCCTGTTTTTATTAGAATTAAATCACATGTGCCATTCGCAACAATCGCTCGAGAAACTTAAATCTTTTAGAAATAAATAATAAATTTATTTAGACAATAATTAAAATAAATTTATTTTTGCGACATCGATCAGTTTGAAATGACGTCAAATATATTTCACTACGGAATCCTTGTATGTTGATATGAAATGTTTTCATTCTATTTAAAAGCGAGGAATATGACATATTTATTCTTTAAAATATAAATTGATTTTTGCAAACGATAAGTAATAATTATTGAATTTTCGAAATAAAATAAATGAAACTAGCCAAATTTAGCTTGTAAATGTTAAATATAGAATTAATGTGTTTGGCACGTTTTTTCCTGTTAAACACAAATATGTGGAAGCGAGTTAAGTGACAGATTCTGTTACAAACCTACTTGTTATTTATTTAGCGTATACGATCTTTTTTTTTTAATATTTACTATACAAACCACTAAATAAGTTTTCCAAAACCTATCCCTATATACCTTTGTATATAGTAGTATATTTGTTTATAACGATTTTCTTTTTTTTACAAAATTATTTAGTGTTCGTCGCCAAGAGTGCCCGTAAAGCTCTAGTCTAGTGCAATGCCCTATGCCTGGATTTCGTACTGATAAAAGTTGTGACTATATGCTTTGGTAGTTAGCCGATTTGGAAATTTTCTACAGTTGAGTTCTTTTATTTTAAAAAAGAACAAGTTAGTTTCACTATAAAAAATTTAATTTTATAACAATAAAATCTTTTAGTATTTTCTTAAAGTGTAATTTGGATAAAATTGACATATTCGTTACCTGTTTTTTTATAGAAAATAATGTAAAAATGTTTTTCCTAAAATATTTGCAAGTGTTCATATTTTTAAATTCTGAATTTTACTTGAAGTATAAATTTTGAAATTTAATTTGAAGTATATGAGACCTATCTTAGATCTATTTTGTTTTGCACCTGAATTTTATATACCGAGGACTTCTTTTATTTGTAAAATGGGATATTGTATCTCATTTTCTTTATAAAGAAAGTTACGATTGGCACTTTTATGTTATGTACTTCACGATCTGCTTTTCTCTTAAATGCTTTTCTAATTCTTATGTTCGTATGCTCCTGATAGATTTTTTCTTCTACAATTGAAGAATATTGCAGTTCCTTTTATAAATTTCAATGTAATGTGCAATTGTTTAAACGAGGATTTAGTTTTATAAGAAAAATTAGAATAATGCATATTCAGTATGTTTTTCTGATTTTGTAGGAAGAATTATTTATAGTTATACAGAATTATACCTATTCTAAGAAAAAGTTATTGCAATTCAAGTGAAAACTTCGCTGTGTGTTTGACAAACTTAGTTATTTATCTATTTAAATATATTCTGCATAATTTAAATCGTTTTTTTTTTCTGAAGAACTTCTAGAACTCTTAGCAGTCTTTTTTTTTTAGCTCAGTCTTGTTTTTTTAGCTACTGTCCTATTTATATTGTATCTTTTTTTATGATTCCTTAAAAGATAAGTTAAAAGATTGTGTTTGGATTCCTGGAAATGAATAGTTTTATAAAGTTTTAAATCTTTTATATATTTTTTGTTTAAAACAGCTTAAATTTAAAGTTCACAAAACCTTTCGAATAAACAAACTATCACCCCTCATTTAACTCACCGTTTTTCCTAAACGGCACATGGTTTATTTGGCGAGATTTATGATATTTCCGCCAACCTACATTTTCACTTGCTCCCAAGTAGCGGTCTCCACACACTCTCTCTCTATTTCCCCCCAGAGGATATAATGCACAATAATTTGATAGGTTTTTTGATCGTTTGCAAACGTTTTTAAAATTTATTTTCAAGAGGTAGTATTTAATATGTCCACTCAATATAACCATAGAGGAAACACATTGCCATGAGGGACAGACCGTGGATAATTGTGAGAAGGAAGTCCAGAAATGGAAATGAAGATGGTAAATACATTGAAAATTTTAAAAGTCCGAATTAACTTTTGGCATTTTAATTTGTTTTTTTTTTAATAATAATCATGAAACATTACTTCATTATACCTGTGTGTATAAGTATTTAACTGTCTTGAGAACCCGCTAATCGCATGCTCAATCGTTTAAACTTATTTTCCTAATTTAGAACTGTCTTTCTTGTTCTCATAAAAATGACATTTTCGGAGGGTAAATAATGGAGGTAATAAAATGAGAGTAATTTTCTAGTTTTAGCTTCCACACTACGTTTATAACGTAAAAAGTCTTAGCTTCCACAGTTCGTTTATAACGTAAAAGTGGAAGGTATTATAATCGTTCAGTCCGTCTGTCCGTCACCCACTTTCATAGCCCAAACTACAAATGCTACGGACAAATGTGATACGTCAAAAAATTCAGCGCATCGAAATTAGAATACATTGAAAATTTCAGAAAATAATTCGAATTCGAAGTACTTCAATTATTTAAAAAACTGCAAAATTTAATGCTCATTTAAAAAGCATAGGAGGGCATTTTTATTAGAATTAAATCACCATTGCCATCGCAACAATCGATCGAGAAACTTTAAATTCTTTTAGACAATAAATTTAAATAAATTTATTTTTACGACATCGATCAGTTTGAAATGACGTCAAATATATTTCACTACGAGATTCTTTGTATGTTGATATGAAATGTTTTCATTCTATTTAAAAGCGAGGAATATTACATATTTATTCTTTGAAATATAAATTAATGTTTGCTAACGATAAGTAATAATTATTGAATTTTCGAAATAAAATAAATGAAACTAGCCAAATTTAGCATGTAAATATTTATTAATATAGAATTAATGCTGTGTTTGTCGCCTTTTTACCTGTTAAACACAACTGTTGTGTGGAAGCGGGTTAAGTAACAGATTTTGTTATAAACCTACTTGTTTGTATTTACCTTTATTTATCTTAAAATAGTGATGTAAAATAGTAAAATACTCAATTACCTGTGTATGTTACATCACTATTCAAAAATTTATAACTCTGAGACTAAAATTATTAGTGTAATCTAGCTGCATATCTAACGAGCATTTGAGCATGTAAGTGGTTATAACTACAAATTTCATTGATATATTGTCTGCAGTTCTTTGGTTAGTGGCTTAGCAAACGTAAAACATTAATTCAGTTTTTGAAATATCGCCTAGTATACAATTGAATAAATTATTTACGAATGAATCAGTTATATTGGAGTCGTCTTCGGTTAAATTTTTTGTCTGCATTTTTTAATCTTATACATTTTTAACAAATTTTATTTGAAGAAACATTCAAATATGAAATATTTTTAAATTCTATTTTGTTTGAAGAAAATATTTGAATTTTAATAACAATATATACATTGCCTGATCTAGTAAAACACGGACTATAGACACAACAGATTTTGAGGCCCTTTACAAAACTGTTTCGGTATGATGTTCTCCAATGATAGTGCTAGTTGGCTAATGTATTATCTTTTTCTATCTTAATTATTACATTTATCCGACAATCAATTAAGTCAATATATAAGTCAAACTCAAGCTAAGAAAAAGTGGGGAGTAAAATTTTTTGAAAATAAAATGTACTGTATATTTTGGAGGTCAATAACATTTAGCATAAAAGAAACCTAAATTTAGGGGCCCTAGACCCGCGTCTAACGGATCTTGTGGAAGACCAGGCTTTGAATATACATATATCCAAATCCATTTTCACTTTTACCAATATATCTTTTTAGAAAAAATGTATTTCACTTATATAAATGAAATTCTTAAATTGAAAATTTTGTGTCATTATTTTTGGGAATTGCTTCTTCCATATCCATGTTTTTAAAATTTATTATCTTATAGCGTGCCTGTCTTATCATATCATTAGTTCAATATTTGAGTTGAGCTTGGACCCGTGACCACATTTATTTTTCTTTAAAAAAATATTCTTCATCTTCTATAATTTTTTAAGGCTGTTTTTTATTATTATCTATGGCTGATACGGTATCTCATTCCGTATCTCCACTTTCACTCCCGTCGTTTTTTAGTTTTTTTAAAAAAAATTTACTCCTGCCAAAGTAACATTTAATGCCAACTCTCCAGATTTAACCCGGCAATGGTCCTTCCGGTCAACTAGATCTGCCCGACGAAAGTTTTAATTCCCTTTGAAAAATAATAGTTAAGTTTATTCCGAAAATTCAAAAAATAGTTAAAGTACAAGTAGGTTTGTAACAGAATCTGTCATTTAGAGTTTTTAATTCCAACCATTCATTGGTTGTCAACTGTCAACATTGGTTCAACTGTCAACATTGGTTCAACTGTCTCCATATCCAACCATTCATTGGTTGGATATGGAGACAGTTTCATTTTTGTCTACCAAATACCCCAAGTTAACCTTCATAAAATTTTTATTTGTTCACTTTAAAAATTAGATAATTTTGTATCATGTAATTGACATTTGTTACAGCGTCATTCAGTGTGAAGACTGAACTATTTTTGTGTTTTTCACAAGTATAATTTAAATTAGTTCTTTTTTTAAACTAGGATATAGTTATTTTTAAGACAACTTGTTCTTTTGCTATATGAATTATTAAATATTATTTATTTCATGGAATGACTTTGTCTGACATTCAGGATAAACGCTTTGTCAATTGCCTTCTTACCTTCCCTTGCCACCCACCTTCCATTGTTGAGCAAAAAAATATAATAAAAATGTTCGGCTTTGTCATTGTCAAGGTTTTCTATTCAAATTTCGAACAATTATATTCTCTTTGAGCTCTCTTTCCACGATCTCCTGTCGATATTGTCCTCTAGACCTGTAGCATTCAGGTGCTATTTGATCATTGTCAGTAACGGTAAATTACGTCACTGTTAGCAACTATAAATTACATCATTAAACTGAAACTTTGATGACTAAGCTGAAGAATATGGTCATTTATGTACCTTGGAACTATATTGGCTGAAGTACCAAAATAAGTTTTTTAGTACATTAATTTTTTTTCCTTGCGATGTCTGATAAACACGAGTTAGTAACTAATAAACGTTTTTAACATTAGTTTAAAAATATATATTGCAGAAAACAAATATACATGTTTTTTATGGATGTAAAATCGTATGGTCGTAAAAATATAGTTTCTATAGAAAATAAAAAAATTTCGTTTTTATCTTTATAACTGACGAGATCTGTTTGAGTACTATCTACTATGTATTTTGTCAAATTATACGCTTTAAGGTAGCAACTAAGAAAGAAATCAAAAACCGAGTTAGTGAAATGGCTTTTTGGATAATAGAGGATAAAGTAAGGCAGGAAATATGTAATTTTATCTAGCCTATTGCCCTGGGTTACTGCTTTTTCTGCATCGTTTTCACTTTTAATGGTATTCTTTTCGTTTTCACGGCTACTTATGATGTATGAAAATTGATTGCATTTCCCAAGACAGTGAAAGTTTCAGACCTTGAGTCTATATTTATTATGATTTCAAAACATTTAAAAGCACAATAAATTATTTTATTTTTTTGAACCGATCTTTTTTTATTTTAATATTTAAGGAAATGATTTTTTAAAAGAAGGATAGGAAAGGAAGGATAAAGATTTTTAAAGGAAAAATAAACACATGGTGTCTAAATGTGGTGCTAGTTCCTCAAATCTGATGAACCTCAAAAACTACATATACATATTTCTTTATTGTGTTGAAATACCCATGGCCGCATGAAAAGGACAGATTCTATCCAATAAAAATTCAATTTACAATACGTTAGTGGGAACAGCTATCAATAATCATCTCTTGAACAACAACCAGATACCATCTCACCCCGTGCCCAATCTGTACTATCGAAGGCAATGAAATCAGAATAATCTCTAACTGAATGAAACATACGAGATCGGAAACTCGTCCGATCTCGTATGTTTCATTGATTTTCAATTGTCCCATCGAAAAAGATACAATGGCCGATCACTGGATACATTAAAAAAGTGTATTTTTGTGTGTGTTTAGAATAGGATCCGGCAGACCGAACCAACCAGGCAATTAAGGTCAGGTTTGCAAATATAGGCTAGGGGGTCATGGGCGGCCTTAATGGAAGGGGGGTTTCGCTCGAGTTTTCTTCTTTTTCTGTTTTAGAGAGTGGTTCTGATACTTCGCATTTTTATCTCTTCGTTTCATATTTTTTCTTGTTTAAATGTATTGTGTGAGAAAAAAAATGAAAGCTTTTCCTTTGTAATGACTGTTATTTTGTTGAAGGAGGCGGTGTGTGAAGATCCGTGAAGGTTTAGGTTGTCAACTATCTTATTTTTGGGGATTCTTCTGATGTGTGCTGTGATGACTTAGGTTTTTTTTGCAGTCAAGACTCATTTAGGTTGTGTTGCTAAGAATGTATTTTTTCTCTCCATCATACATTTAGTACGTTTTATAAAAATCTATAAGATTTTCTTTAGATTTAATAGTAATTATTTTTAGCATTTTATAAATGTAAATCAAACCCTCCTTAAGTTTTAGAATTTGATTAGCTCTTGCGTTAAAATCCTTGATAGCACTGAAACAATTTATATAGTACTAATTTTTTAAAAATATTTTTTCAACTTTCTGTATTTTTAATAAAAGCTTGAATACAGTTTTTATACCCTACCCCCTCATGAACTAAGAAATAAAAAGTTACCCTGAATAACTTGATTTATAAAAAAATATATATTTAACGGTTTCCGAGCTTTGATTGCCCTTTCGTTTAAGAGGGACTGTCAGTCCCATAGAGCTAATGCATTAGTTTTGAAATCATAATTTTTGCAAAAGAATTGCTTTGCCATGTTATCCCATTTTCACCAGGTATGGGAATCATCATAACATCAATTTAAAACAAAATTGAAAAGAAAATAACATCCGGTTATTTAATTATTAATTGATAAAGTTTTAAAATAGTGTCGCCATCTGCTGTAATTTGTGGCATTTTAAAACTTCAAAAATATATAATTTAATAACTAGATAACAGTTTCGTTTCAAAATTTATTTCATTTCGATGTTATGTTCATTCTCAAACCTGGGACAAAAGGGCTAACATGGCAAAGCAATACTTGTGAGGAAGTTATGATTAGAAAACTAATGCATTAGCTCTATGGGACTGACAATCCCTCTTAATTCAGACTAGATGATTCGGACAGATTCCATCAAATTCTAATTGCAGGAACCACACTAAATATTTAAAAAAGAAAAACTTGTACACAGATATCTGACAGTAAAAAAAAGCGATGCGTTGATGTGTTTGGCCGGCTCTTGTGCCGCGATTGAACTGTCCTTGACGTCGGGAACTTGTTGGTCCAGTCGCTTCGGCAGCCGACCACAACGTTGGTATTTATGGGCCAGGACCGTTACTTTTGGCGACTTATTTCCTCTGCTTTAATTATACGCCACTAATAGCATAGATAATTTTATAACGGTGATATTTTATACTAATATTATATATTTAATGTTTAATACTATTCCTGGAATATATTCTAATTTTGGATCATGACCTCAGATGTAATTGAATATTTGAATGTGTAATTTTAATTTTAAAAATATTGATTTGAGTGAGATAAACGTACCTAATAGTATTATAGTTGCAATCTATACATCTTTGGGAATCAAAGCTAAAATATAGCGTAGAATTATATCGTTGAGACTAAGACCTAGACACTCTAATACATAAAAATATAAATCTCAAATATTAATTTTTTTTGTATCATAGTCAAGTATAGCTATTTCAACTTATTTATCCAGTTTTGCTTCAACGTGCCATTAAATATAATTCATATTGCTTTGCACTACTTAAAAAGTCTATGGTTTGTTGGTTAAAAGTAGTTAAATATCCACTTTTATAATGATACGCATTATAAAGATTCATCTTCCGTTATAATGAATATTTTTTTTTTGAACTCAGGATTTATGTTGATTCAAAAATGGTTTTGTATTTAATAAAGTTTGGAACAACGAAAATTGTGGTATCTTTTTATCGATTAACACAAAACACTTGAAATAATTTTTACTTTCTATAGCCTCCATAAAAGTTTCATTCGCTTGCAACTAGCATATTTAGATTTTCTCATTAATATACTATTACATTGTTAATATACATTGGGCTAGTAGTCGGGATAAATAACGGTTATCTCTGCAAGCTGAAAATTGATTCGCCGTGTTTTTAAACAGTATAATTACCGCATATTATAAAATCGAGGATCTGATATTATTTTTTGAACGATTAATAATGACTTCGGCAACTTTACCCAATATTAGAGAAATTTGTCCGTGACGTGGAAAACGTGTTTGAAATGCCAATGTAACATCTATATGCAAATGCAAAATTCTATATGTATACACTTTAATGAAGGCTAGATTCCTGTTACACGGATCACAAAATTGAAACACGTTTAATATTGCCAAATATCTTTTCTAATCAAATGTTTTGTTAGCAAACTTATATTTAATAGTTTTAGTTTTATGTATCTTTTCATCAATCAAATTGAATAAACATTAAACTTTGTTTATATATGCTATTACTTTTTTAAAGATAAAAATCCTTTTTTGTTTTTTTGTGATAACTTTCATGATTTCAAAGGAAACTCCGTACTATTTTTAAAAAAAGTTTTTTTTTGTATATTTATTAAAAAGTTTTTTTTCCAAAAAATATATGTCTGTGCTCTTAGTTATTTACCTAGTTTTAAAAGTATTTTCGTTACGAAATTTCGAAAGTGAAGTTCTATAAATTTATCTATATATTTTTAGTTCTATGTTTTATGATGCTGATTAATTATTGATGTTACTGATTGATTGTGAAGTTTTTGATGTTGATTGATTACTACATCCGACATCTATTCTTGCTTCAAATTATTCTTTGACAAAACCTGATATTTCTTTGGCGAGCAAGAAAAAAATACTATTCATACTACGCTGTAAAAAATACCGCAAGTAAAACAGGTATTTTTTGAGGTTTTTATTTCCTTTGATTCACCTGTTCCCCCCTTGGCGCGCTTGGCGTCTTTCCACTTGCATTTTCCTCGTAGTGCAACAACCCTGCCATATTCCCTTGCAATCGGACATACAATTTTTTTGATTAGTTTGCCAGACAGCAACTGGAGGGAAAGGTAACTGGGCCTTTCATAGCTGTCAAACGTTTACTCTCGTACATATTTCCAAACAATCAACCTGCTGATGTTTCGACATCCTCCGAGCTGACATCATCCCCATTTGTCTGCGACAGACGGTCGAATTCGGACGATCGAGTGACGGACAGACGGAATTTAATTGTTATTATTCCTCTACGTTTTGTGTGTTTACTTGTTTGATTTCCTATTCGGATGCCGCGACGTCATCGTGCTGGGCTCTTAATAAGCAGTAGGTGTGAAAACTGTCTCCGGAAGTGGATGTAATAGTGTGTGTGTGTGTGACACTCCGATGTGAATTATTAAACTATTGTGTTGCCCAGTGTTGTCTCTGGGACTCCGCTTCGACAATGGTGTATAATTGGTGATTTATTGGCATATTTGTGTCAATATGTTGCTTGAAGACAGCGGAGGTGTTTGTCTGGCCGCTGCGATGCCCGATGAGAAATTGGCCATCGTACCCGCCGTGCCGTCGAGGAGTTATTTTGTCACTAGCTTGTTTTCCTCCCGTAAGTACTCATGCTTTTGCGATACCCTTTAATTCATAATAGTGCATTAATCGAAGGATTTAAACTGTTTTACTTTTGAGTTATTCCAACCAATTAATTCTTATTTGTGACTTTAATTCAATTAAAGAAATAGCTTGACCACGACATCTTATGTACATTTCAGTACCACAGAACTCTATATGGTAATTATTCTTACCTGCAACATGTGTAAAATCGCTAGCCATAATAAAAAAAATAATAGGTCTTTTGTATGTGATGGGCGTATAAAAACATATTTTACTCATAAAATTAAATATTAAATGCCCAACAACAAGTTAGTTTTTAATCAAATACAAGGTGGGGGGGGGGGGGATCTTTTTACTAAATATAAATTTCGGTCGATGTTTTAAAAGTGCTAGTCGCACGTGAGATGTTGAAGAGGAGTGCTATTTTTAAAATAACAGAATAAGTTAACTTGGCGAAGGAACTTACGCTGAAACGTTTTAAGATTTTCCTACGAAATTTTACATGAAAAATACCAATACTTATATTAATCAATAGAAATGTGTCATATATACTTCGAAAACATTATTAATATTTTAAAACTTATCATATCTTGATGGGAAAACTCATCCCTTAGTAAGAAAATCGAGAACGTGAAGAAAGTAAATTATTCATCATTAGTCACGACAGTTGTGTAACATCAGTTCATTAAACAAATGCTTAAAAACGATGGGGAATGATATTGCACCATAATAAAAACCCATCAAAATAGGCAGATTGATGACTGATCCATTTACAAAAAAACAAGTAACGATCACCAAATGACAAGGTAAAAACACCTACCTTCATTCTTCACCTGACTTTGCGTGCATTAATTTTTTTTGTGCCAGTTAATTTTTTTTTCAATGATTAAAATTATAACAGTTCATGTCTCCGACGTGATTGCTATTTGCAGTGGAATAAGAAAAACCGTTCTATCGCGTGTCCGTGACCTTTATTCGTTGTGGCGTGCAACTGTGGGTCACCTGCCATGGACGATTAGTCAGGTGTTTACGCGACATACGATACAAGAAGAGATGGTCACGAGCTGGACCTTTTTCTTTTGTAAAATTCGAAGTTAATTAGAATGTGAAAGAAATGTCTGTTTTTTTCAAAACAGGTTCTTGTTTTCTGAACCGAGTTGTTTTACTCATTCTTTTTTTTTACAATTTCGTTCTGCGTTTTCTCAAATTCATGCATGTCTCTCTATCTCCATTGTCCAGTACTCCATGATTTCTATCATGACATGCGTCTTTTGGCAATGTCATCTTTGTATGACATGCACATTTTTGTCTTAGTTAACTGTGACAAAAATACGCATTCAGCAGCCAGCCATCGACGTAATTCATAGCATGCCTTTTTGTTTGGTTTAAAAACACACACGTAGCAGTTGTAAATGTTTTTTTTACGGTAGTGGGGCAACTTCGGTTCTTGAGAAGGTAACTTTAAGACTTAAACCCAATGTATTACTTTACTATTTATGGCAAATGTTTACATATTGATACGTGTCTAGGCATTGTTAAAAGCAATGGTAATAAATAAACCTGAATAAAAGTGAGTGTTTCAATTCATTACAGAGGTAATTTTTGGTAAAAAAAATTTCCCATTGACGGTAATAGAAAGAACCCTTATAAAATCACTCTTTTTCCCCCCGTCCAATATTTGTCCTGAAGTAATTTAGTCATGTACTTTTCGGACTTAAATCGAAAGATATAGAATTGTTTTGTGTTTACTGAGGTTTTCTGATTAACTATTCAAAATTGCTACCTTTATCTGATAGGTGAAATAATGTACACTTCATAGGTTCGATAAAAAAAAAACGTCAATTATAAACACTAAACTCAGTGATATTATAAATAAAATAACTAAAATAGTTGATATGGTCATAAAAATTATTTCTTCTCTTTGTGTTTATGAAAGATTACTGATATGGGGAAATAAAATCCTTTATTGTTCCCATGGGAAAACAGCTGGAATAGCAGATATCCGTGAATCATTTTGCCGTTTTTTAAACATATGTTTGTGAATACCAAATGTCTGTTTCTGAAGGATAGATTTCGATGCGTACAATAATGTTATATCAATAAAACGCTCACATACCCAGTAATATTTATTGTACGTTTCATTTCGCAGTAATATTTAAGATTTTTTTATTATTATTTACAAAATTAACTATTTGCTAATATTACATCTTAACATTGTCTCGCGATTGACTACTAACAGTTATAGAGCATTCGAAATGTTTCTTTTATTTGCATTTATTTCATACCTGGGTAATATTGTGTTTTTCACATTATTCTAAATAATTATGGAACTTGAAGTTAGAAAATAAAATCTCAAGCCAACCGTACATGCTAATTCCTATTTTTAAGCTCATAAAGTTGTTCTATGTTGACTTTATGTGATGTTAGCGTGATTCTATAAATGCAGAAAATGTGGCCAACGAGGCATATAACAGCATTCAAGTCGCATGATGCTTGCAGTTTGGCATACCATCTTTTGTATTATTACATGTTCACGACCCGTTTTCTTATAACTTGGAAAGTCACCAAATACAAAACTACTTTTTCCCCTTACTATATTGTTTTGCCCCAAGCTAAACATTTATAATAGCCGGAAGTAGGCAAGCCTGGGAAACTTTGGTAGTGACTCCTCTGGCTTTAACGGAAATTACATATAACTAGGAGATCCCATTGTGGCAATTGACTCAGATGAGTAAATCTTTAGTTTATATATGAAAAAAAAATACCTTGCGTTGTATAAATAAAATGAACTTTAGTGACGATTAAAGAAGATTATTATAACACTTGATTTGTTATTATTTTAAAATATCTTTGTTCCTTACTTGCTTACTAAACTGTTTGTTGTGTTGTTTAATATAACAAAATATGTTGCTGGTTCAGATTTATGGATGGTTATTTTCGAATTAAAATAACTTTGGGAAGAGGTTTTTGTTTATCTCAATTGAATTTCTTACAATTCAAAATATTTGTTGAACTAATTTTTTGGATTTTTTGTTGTTGTTAAATATGGAAAAGTAATAATGTCTATAGTTATTTCGTCATAGAAAAGTAAATAAATGATTGAAAAAAATACACAAACCATAATTAGATTAAAAATTATTTAAAAACAAATGATAAACGAAAATATTAACAAATAGATATATACATATACATATTTATATACATATACATATACTATATACATATTTTCAAAACTGTCTTTAAAAATTTTTTTTGTTGGATATCAACTTTTATTTTGTACAAAAATTCAAAGTGTTATAATACAATATATATAAGACTTGGTTTCTATTATAATTAAAACCTCAAGAAATGCTTCCACAAGTCTCCTCTTGATAAGCCATTAAATTATTTTTAGCAGTGAGCTCACAGGTGAACTAAGTGCTCGATAGGGCAGGTATGTCCCTTGACAGGAATCTTTCCTTCTCTCCTCCTTTGTGGTAAAGGTGAAAGTGTGTAAAGGTAAAAAGAGGGGAGTTTTTTTTTCTTATGCATAACAGCTGTTTTCTGGGTACAGGTGTAAGTTATTTATATGTGACTCACAGATATACCCTCTTGCATATTATTGAGTGGAGTTAGTATGGTCATGGATATGTATATACGACGGGGTGTCTTACTTAGTTGCCGAAGCTTGTCGTTTCCGTTGAGGTGTCATTAATTGGTGTCCCAGAAAATGCATGCTTATTATGTTTAATTAGTATTCTGAATTTAAATAGCTCTTAAAGAAAAATTATCAGTGAGACTGGCGATAAATGACAAGAGCAGCCGTGCATATTTTTGGTTTTTTTTTTGTATAGCTCCATTACTAAACTCGCAAAAAAGATTCAATGATCCATAAGTGTTTCAGTCATCCTTTGCATCCATCAAATTGTTTGTCTCCCTGTAGAGCCATTTTAAATATAAGAAATTTATTAATTAATCACTGTATACAAGTACAATTTTGGAGTTGACTTGTATCACTTTTATTCCGACGTTTAGAGGTAGAAGTAGTTATATACGACGTTTAGAAGTAGTTTGCATTCGTTTCGTATCGTACCAATTTATCGCCGAGACCAAATGTCTATTTCTCAAATGACCTTTTTTTTTAATTATGTTATATCTACTTTAGATAACGTATCCTTATTCAATTACGTACTTCGTAAACATTCCAGTGAATAATAAACATTGTACTCTCAACATTTTTCTGGCAGACTTCCTCTAGTATCACGTTTAGTATCTTAAACATTTTTTTTTGGCCAAAACCAAATTTAATCCTTGGTAAAATTAAAACAATTCTATCTTAATCACTATTTTTGATTGCAATGTTATCAAACAAGGAAGTTGTTTTTTGGCAAACTTATTCCCATTGAATTAATTTAATTCCATCAAGTAACTTACTCCATGCACTTGCAAACGTAAATAAGGCCCGGTGGGAAGAGCCTCTCATCCAACGACATTTTCTTGAGGTCAATATTCTTAAGAATGAGCTGCCCTTTTTTTTTCTTTTCTTTATGAGTTCCTTTCTGCATAATCGTCCTTAGCCGTTTTATCAACACCTGCTGCAGTCAGTGGATTTGGCCGTTGAAGTTGAATGACTTGACTTACTTCGATTCCTGTTGAATATACCACGGTTGGATCATAGGTCTTGTTAGGTTAGGTTACGGCAATGTGGCTAGGTAACTGTATGTGGTCGTTTGGAGAACAGCTTTTTAAACTTTTTTGTTTACCCTGCTGAGGGAGTAAAATGTTTAATGATTCAGGAAATTTCCCAAGCACCTTATGTGTAGCTATAGTGTCACTTTAATACAACCAAACCCACGGCCTTAAAAATCGTAAAGCCTTAATTATTTGAACTTACCTAAATATTATTTAGATAATAAAGTTAAAATCTAGTTTATTTAATTGTTTTGTTTTTGCGAATTTGCTTTTTAAATACATAAGTTCTTGGGAACCCCTAATTAATATATCTCTCCTACTCTTTCTCTTCTGCTACCACACATACTTTGAAAATACAGGATGGAAAAAAATGGTTGTTTACCATTCGAACCATTCCACCCAGTTCGAAAACTTTTTTTCAAAAAAGTAAAAAATTCAAATATACATTGATATTATGTATCTCAACGATTTCATCACATATTTTGATTCTCAAATCTCCCCTCCCCCCACATAAGGAAATTTCCAAAAATTCATGTCTCATATGATTTCAGTCAAGAAAAGCAACATTCTTGTCGAATAATTTTCACATGAGTCAGTGCTACTGTGTCATCGTTGTCGCTTTCAATTAGATTACCCAAGCGTGTTATTTCTAAAAATGAAACTGCATTTCATTGTTATTTCACATCGTGATGTTAGCTCTTTTGTCCACCCGCTCTGGTATTTCTGTAGGATGTATTACGTTTCCTGGATCCCACATATGCTTCCCACAACGCCTTTCTAGCCCACACTGCTCTGTCCTGTATTATTGCTGGGAACCGAATATTAGCCGCGGTATATCAGTTCATTTGAATAAACTCTTTTGTCTTCATTGGGTTGAATTTTGACTATTGTTTTCGTGCGTTGTTATATTTTATTTAATTGTGTTCGTTGAAACAGGTATTTTTGGGACTTTTTTTGGTGACACAGACAAAAAAAATTGTGGTTGTATATTTGTATGCAATTTTGTTAAGCACTATGTTGTTTTAATTTTTTTTAGTATTTGTAAAACAATTTAAATAGACAAATTTATACTACACACAAAACTCAAGTTGTGTTTACCTGGAAATGAAGGATAGCAAAGCAAAGAATTGGGAATGCTGGTTTGAAAACAACCTATCATTTTCCCATAAGGAAAGAAGTAGAGTTGTCGGCCGGCTCTTTTGCCCCATACAAACGTGACTAATTGAATATTTTTTTTTCCCGTCGTCATATCTTATCTTCATTTCGGAGAATTAAAAATAATGATAGTCCATTAGGCTGTGGGATATATTTTTATTAAAGAAATCCTTCCATGTAAAAATTCTTATGAAAGAAGTCATTCATTAAGACAAATATATGCTAAATTGCTTTTACAGTGTTCCTTCAGCCATCAAGGCATTGCTTTAAGATACGTTAAGTGGCGACCTGATGTCCTAATGTAATCGCTATATCGTATCGATGCCGATAATTGAAAAGGTTCCTAAAAATACACTGTTCGAAATCACTTGTGTATGTAACGTTATTCCTTTTCCCAATCTTCTAAAAATTAGTACTCATTTCCTTCGACTGATGATCAGACGAGTGCATGCGTGACTGTCCATTTCCCGTTAGCTAGAAAGTAGCCAAATGACCGTTTTATGGCAGCAGTCACGTTCTATGCCATGAAATTGTAGGTATATGTTGCAGATGATGTGTTGAATACATTTGGCCTATTTGGATACTTTCTACACTATTCAATTTTAACTTGAATATTATTTCCTCTTCCGATTTGTTTTATAAGAGAAATGTTTCTTTGTTTTTTTGTGAAATTTAGATCCTTGAACTAAACTTAATCATTTAATGGAACATCTTCTTGCTTAGAAGAACTTCTTGAAGTTCTTTTTTTTTTAAAAAAAATAAGGAATAGGCGTCTCAAGTGTCGCTACTCGTGCGAATCAAAGAAACCTTAATAGAAGCAGCTAATATTACCAAGTATACACTATAGCGGTATAGCAGTGACCCTGAGTTGGCGATACCTTCTGAACATAGTATATAAGTAGGACAAATAAATATCGCGTATAAGTGGGGATCTGTAAAATTTCAAAATTGGCTGCCGTTAACCTGGATTAGAAGCGCAAATTTTTTGGAAAAAAGTTTATCTTCTCCAAACAACACAATTCATATCCACTAATCATGTTCAACAGTTTTCGAATTTAGTGTTTAAGTTTCATTCTGTCATCGAGAAAATGATAATCTCAGATTATTATAATGTGTACGTTCCATAATTTAGTATGATTTAAGAGGTAAGTTGGCTTGATAAAGACCATATAAATGCACATTCAATATATTTTCACAATCCGAAAATTACAATTGAATGAAAACAATAAACGTTGAATTGATAAGGACTTATTATTGAGCACTTCCAAATCCCTTGACAGTTTTGCATTTCGGTAAAGCTCAGTTTCAGAAGTCTGTCACGCACTTTTTGTTTTCTTCACGTAATATAATGGCTCTATTCACTTTACGCCAGCTCGTTCATCGATCGAAAGCGGGCCTCATTAGCTTAGGAGTTTTTCCAGTTATTTCAAATGATTCATTCGTGTTATGACTCGCATACAAACGAGTAAGACGCTGGTTAATTGTCTTTGATTATTATGAAATCCAAGCGTTTGTTTGTGGTCCTCTACACTAATCAAACAATGCGGTGCAATCTGTAGATCGCCTATGTTAAACATTTATATTTATGATGATTTGCTCTGCTATGTGTTGTTGTATAAATGACCCATGAAGGTAATTAGAAAACTAGTTGTCATGTAAACTAATTGCCATGTAACCCAATTTTTTTCCTGGTCCTTAAAAAAGTCAATATGAGGAATTGTTAGCGAATCTTTCATGCGAATTTTTTTTTTTAAATAATTCTTTCTGGCGGGGTACTTCCTTACATAATGTACAATTGAACTTAACTATTTTAGATTTCAAGGTATGTTGAAGAATTATTTGTATTAGTTATAAGCCTAACTCTAGCTGAATCCGTTGTCTCGATTGACACAGCCGTTTTAAGTACAAATAAAAAGCTGTGATTTGTTTTTTATTACAAGATAATTTTCAATGCCATTTTACATTTCATTTATTAATTTTATTAAACTTAACATGAATAAACGATTGCACTAATTTTAGCAATGAGTTCATTTATTTTTAAAAAAAACACACAATTATTTTATAGTGTTAGTGATAGGAAATCGGGTAAATCTTATCTAATTTAAATTTTCTTGATCAATTATGGTGTTTTATGCTTTTAAATATCATGACATTTGACTCATTTAAAATTTATTGAATACTTATGTGAGCTTTTTTCCTTAAAAAATTATTTAAACAGGGTTATTATAAGTTTAAAAAATACCTTCTTAAACGATAAATATATTAATTTTTAAACAAAAATTATGTTTAGAACATTCCTTTTCAAGCCGTTTTTTAAAAATACTTTAAAATATACTTTCTATGATTAGCTCAACTCTTTTTAAAGAAAAACACAAATAAGTATTATTTTCCATCGCCAGATGTGCTAGATTCCTCAATTCTTCATATCATTGTTGTCATGTCTTATCTTACAGTTGGCAACCCATTCATCTTTAGAGGTATCTATTTCTTCTCCACTTTTCGATTGCGCATTCCGATCACCATCCAAACGCATTAATTTTTTAAAACAATAGCCCCGAACATTGTGCTTACCCTTATTAGTTCTAAGCTCTAATTCGTAATTAGCGCTTGACTATCGAAAGCCCACATCTATCTGAGATGTTGTGAAAAATTTAATGATTCATTTGGTATTTTTAGTTTTTCGATTTATCTACTTCAGCATTGGTGTTTTATTTTTTCTATTAAACTATTTAATTTTATAGTACTCGCAATTTTTATAGTATGCATTTATGGAATCGCATTATCTCACTATTTACACCTTATTGCTACTCAAGAGGATCGTAAATAAATGATAAAAAATAAGATAAGACACCATTCCATTATCTCAGGTTCTCCAAAACAGCCTACTTGTCAAAAAGAGGTAAAATTGTTCTCGGAATCCGTTTGAAATGCATCTTAGAGTGTTAGCATCCGCTATGCAGGAATGCGCATTGTTTTACACTGACGTTGATGGCAGAGTAATATTTTCTAGTGTTCCGACTGAGTGTTAAAAAGTGCAGCAATCTACTTATGTCAAAAGGAGAAACGGGTTATTGGTAGGTAAATGTAATTTAAAAGAGATAGTCGTGTAAATTCCTACTTAGTACTATACGTACAATATTGAGGTCATGTTTATTGCTTAGAGAAATGCTATTGATTTTTTGTAAAGTGTTTTGAATAACTATTCGAAAAGTTCACAATAGCTATAACACATTCTTGTATAAAATCCTGTTGTTTTTCTTTTATGCTTGCTCAATACTTTGACATTAAAATTGGTTTTCGATTGAAATTTTTATTTTATGTTTTGATAACGTTATATTATTTTAGTCCATTTACTTTAAGGTTTGCTTAAATGCATTAGCCACTAAAGCATTTGAGCTCACTCCCGTAGAAAGGCTTCTTTAAATGGCGTCATAAATTTAAAAACCATTTTGTTTATAATTTTAACGGAACTTAAAATCTTCACTCTGTATCTCGAAATGAGAGAGTGGATTTGAACCTCTGTCAAACTGAGCACTCCATATTAAAAATATTATTTGGATATGGGATCTCTAAGATCGATCCAAAACTTTGCCTACTATCAAAGCTGCAAAAGACGTCATCCAAATGCACTTGGTACTTCCATGTTGGACGTCAACAAACAAGATAGGCGGGTTGTACAATATCTGTCGCTATAAGCGGAAATGGACCTTTAAGAAAGTGATGTATCAATATAGATGTCCAGTCCAAGGGGGCGATTTGGGTTTTTACGCTCAAAGGTCTTTGATCTTTCTGCCAGTAAAAACTAAGTCGTATTATTGCCATCTATTTTATTGTATACTTGTGGCATGGGTGTGTTTATTTAGTAAAATGTTGTTACGGTATATCGTTACGTAAATGAATTTGGATAAGTACGATGGCGTATGTAAGCTTTAGACTCGATAAAATAAAAGGCCACCAGAAAATGTTTTTTATTCTTACACTTCTTTGAACCAATTAAAAAATATTTCGAATGCCGTAATTTTACTTCGAATTATGAAATATATTGAATTAAAAATAAGGAGCAGTTTTCATCACCTTACCCTACGTAGTGGGTAAGAATGAAAAGAAAATGGAATGAAAAGAAAAATTCCAACCAAATCGTCGTAAGAAATATTGTGTTTTTTTTATGTTAAACTTATTTGTTTATAAACTTATGCTTTATAGGTACTTTTTAAAAATTTCACATATTTTTTGCTAATTTCCGTTATTTCTTTAAGCTTTGTCGTAATTTGTCATGGTTAAAAACATTCTGAGTTAGTGTTTGTTTATGAATTTTAAATATTTAATAAACTGTGAAGTGATTGAACATGAAATGAAAAGATAGCAACGGGATAAGCCCTGGAAATTGCAAATGATGTGAAGGATTTAAACTTTCTGAACAAAAATTTACAGAACTTGACTATCTTGTTGACATTACACCAACGTCTTCGTGGCTAAGTTTTAAAAACTGCTGATATTGTAATGAAAGTTTGCTACTGCTTTAGTTTAGAAATAATCCTTTCGGTATTTGGCTTCATTAAATTTAAAAAAGAAAAGAAATTGATTGAGAATAAGACTGCTTAGCTTGTAACTATTTTAAGACACTTAATGAATAAATTTTTCTAATCGCAAATGAATATAAATGATTGCCATGTATATAAATTATTTTAGTTCACATTTAGCAGTTTTAAGGAAGACTGTAATTTTAAAATAAACGTTTTGAACCAAAAAAAAACCCAAACAAACGTAGTTTTCTAACAGGGGTTGTGTGTGACAGTTTCTGTTACAAATCTATTTATTTGTCTTTTCCTATAAGTTCACGGTGTCGTAATTTCCGTTCGTGTGTCTGAGGAGGACCGTCGCACTTGTTCGTTCTCCTACATCATGCCAACCTTCCCCTTGAGCCCGTAAGCTTTTGGAATGTCTCTCTCGATTTCCAAAACACTCTGACTCTGCGAAGATCTACACCCACTCGTATGGTGGCATGGTGCCACGATCCTTGTGGGGTTCACTTCTTGGAAAGCATTTAAGAAATCTTAAGAATGCAGCTAAACCTTTAACCCTTTTATCTCTTCCTTCCGCCTGATGATATAATATACCTAGCATTTTATTCAGTAGGTACAGGTTTTGCCGTTTATTTGCTTCTGCGTTTTTGGTTGACAAAATCTTTTTCAATAATAATCCCTTTTCCAATTTACCTAGTATTTATTTCAATACTGATAGTGACGAAAATGATTTGAATTTATGTTTCTACTGCTTATATTTGTGTGGCTGTCACTAAGTCAGTCTTGATGGTATTTTATCCGTTATCTTCTTAGTTATGAATTTATTTAGATATAATTTGTTTTATGTTTTATTTGATTTTCTATCCATCATTATTTTAATAGTTTCTGAAACCCTCTACCAACAATGAAACAATCTTACCAAAGGCAGACCACTCAAGTATGAAAATAACGCGTAACGCTGGGGTAAATTTATGGATATACTACTTTCGGAATGTTAAAGGATTCTATTTTTTGTTCTTTCCTATCCTCCAGTCGGTGAGGGTTATCTAGCCGCGCTACCAGACACCATTGTCTCGCAAGGTAAGGTGCATGATGCTTCTGTGATAGCATCTCTATTGGCTTCCGAGAGTGCCCTTGTCGCCTTTGATGGGAAGGAAAAATAATGGATGTTGGTACCGGTGATTATTAATAATCTTTGCCCCGAGGTCGTCACTTAATGATGAGTTTTCCTGCCGATATGTGTTAGTGGTTAAGTGGGTTCGCTTGAAGGTCCTTCTCTTTTAGATAGTCTAGCTGAGCTATCCCTTTAAAAATAGATTTACGGCCCTATGCTTACTAATCTCACCCAAGTAATAGAAATTGTAATACATGCTCTGTTATCCGACCGCCGCTAAAATAAGAAGAAAAAATGAAAGAGTACACATTTTTGAATTCGTAAAATAACTGACACTCTAATCGATGGTCTTGGTTGATATTGTTTCCATGAGTTGGAACGTCTGATGTAACTACGTGCTGTTATTTTCACGAGGAAGCGAGACGCTGCTTGGTAAGATTCCTACTTGGAACTGCGGAATAACGACTTTTACATGTTTAAAAACATTTCGGTCTTGTTATTTTGGCAAATATATTTTTTTAAAAATAAATGGCTTAAATAAACCAATCGTCCAGGGAAGACTCCGAGACATGCGCCGAATAAGCTAGTGTGGACTGTAATCTGTAACTAAATGATTTTCTAATATTATATATTTTCTTTAGCGAAATTACGTATCTGTTGAACAGTTTGAAATATTTAGTTTCTTTTGTAAACCAAGCGAAATTTTTCAATTAATAATTAATTAGTTTTTAGTGCAAATTAGTTTTAGTTATTACTATGTTTGCTATATTGTATTAAAAAAAGTTATATTACCGTGTGGTTGGTACCCGTTCGTCTAAGTACTCTGAAGGCGTAAGATGTGTTTCAACATTCTTTTGAAATACGCCCTTCAATTAGTACTATTAGTAGAGCTTTACAATGCTTACCAACCTTTCTATAAAATCAGTATTCTTTCAAGGGTCAATTAACCGCATAAAATGGACGTAATAGTAGACCCTCTGTCTGCTTTATGTGACTCATTATAAGGGAGTTTCCTACGAGACGATGCAATCGCTTTGTAAATGATCTTGCAGGGTATCTTTTACATTTAACAATTTTGCCGTTTTCCATCCATCTTTGTAAGGGGCTCAGGTTCAACCTCTTTATATAGGACAACGGTCCTTTTCGTACTAAAGTACGACAGTAAAACTTTTGTAATTATTTAGTTTTATAACACAATAACAACGGCGCGCTGTTTTAATAAATTCAAGTCAGTAAATTGTTAGGAATGAAATTTCAACTTTTCAGTTTCTTCCAAATTCTAAACTTTTCAATAATCGTTCGGTAATTATGTGTGCAAGGGTGACGAGTTAAAATTAAGACTTTTAGTTCTAAATTTTTTTAATTGTTCAAAAGCTCTCTTATTAGAGTTAGTAGTTCTCCTATTTTAGTTTTCTCAGTTATTTCTGTTTGAGAAAAGCCTTGTAATTTTATTTATTTTTTATTTTTATGTTTAAAGGAACGGATTTCCATTGTAATGGAGCTTTACTTTTTTTTTCGCCTTATGATAAGTTTCTATCCTTTCCTATTCCTCTTCCAATGAAAGCTTGTTAAACAACTTATTTGAAAGTAAAATTATTATACAAGTAAAATTAATTTTTACTCTCTGACAATACTTTATAGGGCATATTGCAAAGGCTTTCTTAACTTATCCATATATTTTATTGAGTATAAATTTCTAGATCTCAAACTTGAATTGTCTAACCACTTCGGTTTACCAAGCTTTACAGTAGATAGTACATAAAGTATTGGTCCAAGTGAAACTATTTGGAAATAAAACACGAGAAAGCTTTTAAATTTTTATCTCCATTTTTTTATCAAACGAAAAGAGATTTTTATTTGGGCAATGAGGAAGCTGCCAAGATATTTCTGAGATCACTTATCTGCGTCTTTCATGTGCAGTTAAATTTTATTTCTCTTCTTTTAAGGGGTTTGTATTTTATTTCTAATTAAAGTTGGCACGATAACCTCTTCACTCCAGAGGTCTACATTCGTGGGTTTTTGTAGATTTCGCCTCATTTCGAGTTTCCCTTTACAGTTTTTTATACTAACTTTCATGTCATGGTTGAGATTGTCAAGTGTTTCAAAAATTCTAATACTTGAAGCAGTTGATAAGTATCAGCTGTTTATTTGTATAAAAGAAGTAGTACGAGATTCAAGCACGATTTCGGAGGCCTTGCACACAAAACCGTTTTAGCTGTGAAATTTATAAGACATTTTGCATTAATCTAAAGTTTTTAGTGATCTATAAATTATAAAAGAAAACTTTAGAGGTTATTTGTGTATTCATAAAACAAAATGAACTCGGGTCTTAAAACTTAAAATTCATTGATGCGGCCTCAGCAAGTATTAATTGCTAATTTCTTCAAAATTCATTGAAAAACAACTTTTTAATCGGGAGTGAAGAGGATACAAGAGCT
This sequence comes from Oedothorax gibbosus, assembly GCA_019343175.1. Taxonomy (NCBI): domain Eukaryota; kingdom Metazoa; phylum Arthropoda; class Arachnida; order Araneae; family Linyphiidae; genus Oedothorax; species Oedothorax gibbosus. Next base: position 116,650 of record JAFNEN010000253.1, read on the forward strand.
GAAATTAAAGGAAACACGATTTAAAAGGTCAGCAATTTGACATGCTCGTTAAATGGGTGTTTGGTTAGCACATTGCTCTATAAAAAATGCTACTATTATGAATTTGATTGTTATTGGAAAAGTTGATCGATGGAAACAAATTAAAGCTATCCATATCCTCAAACAAATGCGCCATTATTAACACTTCACAATAGTTATTTTCGTTTCAACCACACACACACACATACATATGTATGTATGTATGTATGTATATATATGTATATGTATTATATATATACATTTATATATGTATATATATATATATATATATATATATATATATATATATATATATATATATATTATATATATTATATATATATATATATATATATATATATATATATATATTATATATATATATATATATATATATATATATATATTATATATATATATATATATATATATATATATATATATATATATATATATATATATATATATATATATATATATATATATATATATATATATATCATTATATATATATATATATATATCATACATATATATATATATATATCACATACATATATACACATATTAAATATCTAATATGTTCTTGTTCTTATAAATTGGATGCAGAAGATTTAATTGTTCTTGTTTTTACAAACCATGACCTAGGAGGCAATCCTTTGACATTTTTGATCTGCTGCCATCTACTAAGAAAGTTGGCTCCACACTTTGTTCCTCATTCATCCGCTAATTTTGCTTATTTCTCTCTTTTGACGCCCTTTAATATGGCTTATTTGACAAGGTGATTTAAAGTACTATTTATTGACTTCTTTTCTTTTGCTATGGTAATTTTTAACTTTTATGTTTTGCTCGTACTATACCATTGTTCATAAAATGTGGATCTTTGACTGTTTTTTTTTCACTTGTTGCGTTTATTTAGATTTACCGTTAAATTATGAAAGTGAATCCGGTTTATACTCTTAATGATGTATCATTTTTCAGTCGACCCGAGTGTTAAAAACAGAATAGGGTTTTATTTACCATCCCTCATCTGTAGTTTTTCTCCTCAGGAGGGTTCATACGATTCTTAAACAAAATGTCAGTATTAAACGCAATCTATTTCGTTACTTAAAATATTGGACCAGAAATATATATTTTTATTCTTAAAAATTGGTCCTCCAAAAATCCTTAAACAAGAAATGCGAACGATGCCTGCGCAAACACTAGACTATCATCGATTCTTTTTCCGCCATATAATCGTTTTCAAAACGACGTTATAATGTGGGTATCATCGTTTCCTTCTCCAAAAAGAAGGAAATTAGCCCATTGTAATGGAAAAAAAAACCTTCTGAAACCCAAACAAGTCTGCAAGGGAAAAAGAATCCACAAAATTACAGGCTCGAAGTCGCGGATCACACAGGTTGGAGTCTCACGTTTCCGTCACGCGAATTGAAAGAAAGAGTGTAACTGGGTCACGTGCAACGTCGTGAGGGACGACTCCTCCGTTTATATGTATTTATTTATATTTTTATATACTCTAGTAGAAAATGGGCTGTTGTCTCTTATTATGTAGCATAGGAAACGGTCCTTTTCCGATTGGAGTATAGATGAATAGTATTGAAAAAAAATTGACTCGTGATTTGAAGAATGTGGACGAACCTGAATGGTGTCCCTTCTGCTTCCTGTCGCATAAGAAATGTTTTTTTTAATTTAAATAGTTGATTGTTAGTTGAAATAAACTAAACATTTTATTACTGGGTTTGCCTTAGGTGTTTTTCCTTATCCGAAACTAGTAATTACGGTTCTCTCTGTTCCAAAAACACCTCTGGGCATAGACCTCAAATAGTTGCCCATCAAAATGCGAATTTTAATTCTAGTGATAATGGCCAATGGGGTAGACTGTTGTATGTCTATTAAAAAAATTAATGATGGTAAAATTCAAATATATATCGTAATTTAAATAAGATATCTGACATTTGTATTCTTAACTTCAACATATGCAAGGACATCACCTGAGCTGTTACCAAATTCAAGACTACGTTATGTGGTATGGTGAGTCGATTTTTCGACCGGAAATCATCATCTCTATGTGCACCTATCGTGAGAATTTTAATCATTCAATTATTATCAACTTTTTATTTATTTTTCCATCTTTATAAACGGATTGTGCAGAAAATATTCTAATAAAAAAAATAATCCGTGTAGAAAGGACTGGTGTGCAATAATTCTGTAGTGGTTCAATGTTCTGATGAATCATGTCGCTGTGACGTTGCGTTGTTGTGTCCGCAATGCCCAACTCTTGACCACATCTCAGTATTACGAGACCCGATGTCATGTGTAAGTCTAGTGCGATAGTTTTCAACCAACCAATTATAAACTTTTTATTAAATCAAATGAAGTGAATAAAATATGATTTCAAAATATTATCAATATTTATATCTCTGGCAACTTGAGGAAGTTAGTCTTAATTGCACTAAACAAGACGTTATAAATATGCAACGTCGCAAAATTATATGCAATTTAAACATTACCTCTTCAAAAGTGGTGTAAATTCTTTTGACACGCTGTTCATTGACTGTCAGTTCATTTCCTTTTTAATATGTTAAATTCTATTTGTAAGGTTATGTGTTTATGTAAGTTAAATTTTCAATATTAAATGATTTTTTTAAACGTTATTTGTAGATTTAGTTGTTCAGTTTATTGGCATCGAAATTCTTTTACTCTGCTCAAAGCTTTTACATTTTCGAGTTTACAAATCTTTTACACTAGAGTGTACAGAGTGTTTTTACGTGGAAATGATTGTTTTACATACGGTCTTTGGTAGTTATGTGTAACTCAATATATTTGAAAAAAATGTTGAAAGATATTAAAAGTTCTCGATATTTTAGTCAGGTTCTTGAAAGTGTTCACATTTCCATATTAAATATCTGAAATTTGGCACTATAAATTTGAAAATGAAGCAACAATATATTGCTAGGAAACTCGACTGTTGGATTGGTTTTTTTAATCGAGCACACCTAAATTTGTTCGGCTTTGATTAACCGGTATTTTAACTTATTAACGACGGTTGACAAAATTTGCCACGCGAAAATGAACTTTTTGCTTAAGTTTATGTAAGTAAACAAATTACAAGACAAATGAAGACTATTGTCCCGAATAATACGTGTGAAAAATTAAGTTATACGACAAACGAATTTTAAAAAAATTAAGCCAACGTTTTTATTCGGAAATGAAGGTGTAAAAGTCGTCGCATTAGTAAAGTACTTATCAACCGTTTTGTGTGTTTCAGGCAAGAAGTCGAATGGCGCGATGAAGACGGGCTCCGGGAACTCCCGATCCCCCACCCCCTCCCCGGCGGAGGGCAAGCACAGTCGGTTCGCGATGCTCGGCCGACTCTTCAAGCCCTGGAAGTGGAAGAGGAAGAAAAAGAGCGACCGATTCGAACAGACCTCCAGAAGTAAGCAATGTTGTTTTCATAAGGATCTGTTAATGCTATTGTTTCCCCGTGTAAGCACATGTTCACTAGCCATGAATATGTCGTAATAAACGTAAAAATAAAACAAGTTTTAGGAATGGATCGTCATAAACATTTAGTTATTACATAAAATAACGTAAACACAAAATGAGGATCATAATACAAAAGCGCATACCATAAAGCTAGTGCACTATTTTGTTAAAAAAAAGAGCGATGAACAGTCCCTAATATAATACAGAAAAAATATCATCTAGTTGTAAATTTATCAATTTGTAAAGTTTTAAAAGGAAAGATAATTATTGTCACGCGACGACACTGTCTTCCGTGGGCAGGTAAACTGCTGTATCTCGACTAAGACTTGGGCTATTGTTGTAAACACTCAATAACTCTAACCTGCAAGTTTCGTAAACGGCTGATATTTTTAGAGCAAAATGGTCCAATTAATTGTTGTGCTTACTACAGTATACCCGCACACGGCAGATGTTTTAACTTTATCAATTAACAGTTAAATTGCCTGATGATATTGTCCCTTAAGATTTGTTTTAGTTTGTGTTATTACTATTTGCGTAGTACTTGACAATAAATTGCTTACATAATATAGCTCTTTCACAGAAGTTAGGATTTCAAACCTGATGCATTAGGTCTATGGGACTGACAGTCTCTTAAATTGTGCTCAAACCATGCATCCACTGGATGTGAAGGGCAAAATCTTAATGCGTTCAATATATGAATTGTCATAAACATTTCTAACCAGTCAGTTTTTGAGTTATTGCTTAAAATAGGTGCTCAAAGTCTTGATCAGCAAGAGTGAATTATGCTGATTGGGCTAATCACATCATGCAGTTTTGCAGTGTGTAAATTAATCGGAGACAAGACATTTACCCACTATAAAAAGCAACCGTAAATTTCTTTTATCAAATATCAGCTTTTTTCCTTAGTCCTATGATTTAAAACAATCCATATAGTATACATGCTATTCAAATGCGCTTAGAAATTCACAATTATTTTTGTTTGCAAACTAACTTAAACTTGCACTACAGCGGGCCAGGACTATTAACCATAAATGAAGCGCATACTGAAACTTGACATTATACTTGATAACTATGGATTCATATTTGATATTAAGGAAAAATAGGTTTGCTATCAATTAGCCTTGTTTAAAGTTTTAACTACGCAATGTAATTTTGGGGTGCAGCCAAGCAGTGACTTTAAGAAGTTCGGCTGAGGTCTTTAGGTTCATTATTATTTCTTAATTATTCTTGATCTCTTATTCTTGAACTATAATCATACGACTAAATTGTGGGTCTTTTCAGACATTATCTACATCTATGAACCATTTATTTTCAAATATGAATGATTAAAAGTGTAAAAGATCGACTTAACAAAAATATTATGGCAGCACTGATAAAATATTAATCGAAATACATTTTCTAAATTAAAAAAAAAGTCCTCATTTCCTTTGTTAAAAGTGTTAAGTTTTATAAATATCCTTTAAAAAGATAAATAAATTGTAAATAACAGGTTTAATCCATTTTTGACCCATTTGTGAATACCATCAGCAATCCTTACCGAATAAAAATGTTCGTTTTAAATTTTTGAAATTCGTTTTTCGAATTACTTAGTTTGTTCTACAAAGAATGTACAGTATTATGGTCTTCATTTGTCTTATTTTGTTTTAGACAAACTTATACTTGGAAAAACAAACGTCCTATAATTTAGTTAATGGGCATAGATGAGTTATATGTAAAAAAAATCAAGGGATTAAATCAAATAATTACTTGGCCGGTTCTCCTTTTCTACTTAAAATTCCCCTTAATTTTATTAAATTATTTCTCTCCCTTAGAATGTATAAAAATATTTTTGTGTAATTCAATTAATGAAAACCATGAAATGCAACGATTTCGAAAAAAGTGAAATTGAATTACTACTTGGTCTTGGAAGTTCCGTCAAAATCGTATTAAAAAGTATTTCGTGCCATAAAAATTTTCATAAAGCACACAAAGACAGTCCCAAGTTTTCAAAGTCAACAGAAGCCAGGTTATGTTCCTCAAACTCCGGGCAGCGATAATTCGATTATGAGTATTAAAGCTGAGTTATTTGAAAATATGACGTTTCATTGTTGTGAAACATCACAAAACGGTGGTGTATGGCTTTATTTTCTTGGGTGAACGGCGTTCTTTTTATTGATGTAATTAAAAAATGGTTTTATTTATTTGAAGTCAAAATAAATGTGCGTACTTAAGTTTCTAAATTAGGGTCCTATATTCTGATACAAGAAAGTTTAAATTTAAAGGTTCTTATTTTATTTTCAGCTCTAGAAAGAAAAATATCGATGCGTTCAACCAAAGAAGAGCTTATTAAAAAGGGTGTTCTAATGCCTGACGGAACTGAAAAAGACCAAGATGGCAAAACAAATGGTAAGCACTTTTATATTGGTTCCCAAATTAAAGGCTATTTTTTTAATGCGGAAGTTAAACTAAAACATTTAAAATGCAACAATCAAAGACTTCGAACTTTTTTCTAAGTCTAATCTTGCGTTGCTTTGATGGCTTTTTTTGAGCAGAAAATCATTATCACAACTTATTCTAAGCTACTATACTGTTATCGCCAAATGTCTTGGATATTTATTGTAAGTTAGTGTAAAATGCTTGATCGGGTTACCATCATAGGATGTAGGTCGCGTATCATATAGGATAGGTTTTGGATTTTTACTGTTTTTTTGGTACCTTTTTAAAAATTTCGACTTTTATAAAAATAAACCACCCTAAACTGAGGTAAAATCCACATTTTAATAAAAAAACGAGATAGTGCTAACTTTGATTATAACATCAACCCCTATTTGGTTCAAAAATGCTCCCATTTATCAACCTAATTTAATTTCGTCGCATATATTAGTTTTCGTTATTTATTTAAAATGAAGAGATAAATTACAAGGAAAACCATGTCTGCAAACTGAATTTATTTGCATTCAAACCTCCAATAAGAATATAATCTATCCATTTGTTTGTATTGCCCTTGGCATTGGCGAATCACCAAAATCACTTTTTTCCGAATGAAGTGTTCCATTAAAAGTCAAAGAAAATACTCAAAGGAAAAATACTTAGCACTACATACAACGAAATTCCCATCGGTGCAAGTTCGTTAGAACAACAAACTGCGCCGAGGGTAAGTTTTGAGGTCTTGTGTTCATTTTTTTCCATTCACCCTGCTATTTTAGGGATAGAACGCCTCATTTTACATCGCTGCTTTCTCCACACCCGCCTGCCCTTGTTCTACATCGGCCCCAAGAGAGCCTAGGCTTGCAAAAAATACCGGATGTTGGACATCGTCGTAAACTTGTTTTTCCCCACATTTGTATCTTGTAAAAAATAACTATATAGCTAGTGTATTGAACTTCCTTTTGTGAATTTAAAGTGGTGTCACCTTGAATTTAAATTCTTGTTACTATGAAGAGCGGTTCGATTTCGGATGTGGTAGTTTGTATGGCGGAATCGATCGCTAGGTACTAGTTACCTCTTTGTTTATAACATGTCATTTAACCATCTAACCAATCACTCGCTTGTTGCTACTGCTAACAGGCAATATTTTTTAGGATTAAAATAACACTGCTTCATTTTTTAATGTAAGCATAATAACTTTAACTAATATTCGGTGTTCTACCGCTGTCTGCTTGACATATTTAAATATGCAACATTTAACTTTTAAAACCAATCGACCATTTCGCAACCCTTTCACAGTTATTTTTTAGAACGAAACCATCAAAGACAGTTTTAAAAAGCTTGTAAACGTATTCTTTTTTTCTACCGATTCACAAATTAATCATTTATTATTATTTTTTTTTTTTGGAAAGGCATAACTTACAACTTTGACTTCCTTGACTTATGTCATAAGCTATTCGAGTTAGTTTGTCACTAAAAAACTTGAATACTAAAGGTACGAAATACAGTATGGGTTTGTGAGATGGATTAAATTACATCGAATCGAACTGGATGAATCTGTATTAGATCTCATTACAGCTTATATAGATAAACTTTCACAAGTCGCCCAAATCAATAACTTTGGTTACGAATCAAAAGGAATCATTTCCAGCGAAATATACTTAGAATTAAGTTCCTGTAATATGCATGCACTATGAATTGCATTATTTTTTGTGTGTGGACAAACGGTCAGCAAAAAATTTACGATCATCTATTCCTACCCACTTTCGCACTCTTAAAACTTATTTACAGCCCTCGTAAAATGTCACAATACAGCACATTGTATGTTAATTTCCTTCTTTATTCCAGATCGCCACAACCACATTCCACAGCTGAACGGATTCGGGCCCGAGAATGGCATGTCAGAAAGTGAGAAGTCGACCTCTTATTTGACTAGCACGACTTCCTCGTCTCACGTCGACACGTACAACAACACCGTCGTGGTGACGAGTTCGGGCGTTCCCACGCTGCCGCATCCACATTTTCATAATAATGGTTCGTATGCTTTTTTTTTTATTTTATCGTTTTTTCGGCAATGACGCACTAGAACGTCCTTAACCCTTTCACTGGTAAAACGGCCCAAGCGGCCATATAACTAAAGATTTCTATTGCATATTACGCGGAAACAAAAATCCTGCTTAGCGAAAGTGTTAAATCCACTAACTATAGCGTGGTGCCATAAATTTCCTTGTAAGGCAGACAGGGTAAATTACGCGGCAACTGCAAGGTAGAAGAAAATTTAACTTGGTTTATAGTTAAAGTGAATCATTTGAACTTTTTATCAATAAATTAGATAATTTAAAAAAAATATAATAAATCTAGCAAAATATCCGGTCGAGCACATAATGTAAAAGTCTCCCATTACTGTCTTTTTCTTCTATCATAAGTGGCGGAGTGGAGATTGCACTTTCGCTGCGTCGTTTTTTGTTGACGCGTAACATGTCATAGAAATGGCTATCGAATCCTTAGTTTCTTGATGCCTTAAGGCATTTTCCGCAGCCATTTTTTTTAAGGCATCATGCTACGGAGGGTACCTTCCAGGGTCTGTCCTCGTTTAAGCCATACCATAAATGTATAGTGTTAGAAAAAAAAGTATTGCCAACATGACTCCATGCATACGGGACTAGTACATGTTAAATCGGCCGTGTTACAAAGTCCTGACGTCCCAGTGTAAGATGTAACTATAAGATAAGGTTGCATTTGGGGGCTAGCACAGGTGTCTGCCTCGTCAACTTGACCGTGGTTCAAATCTAAGTTCCGTCGCCAAAAGTAATCGTGTAGCTCTAGTGCGTTGTTTATTTAACAAACCCAGATGTAACAAAATATTTTCCTGACAGATACATCCTGCAAATATCAAATGGTCAAAAATAGTCGTTTTCGTCTGTAAAGAGTTTCAAATAGTAAGATTGGCAAGGGATTAATGAGTTCATGGTTGAATAGGTACAACTTTCGTGATCTGATCAAATGTTCTTCCTGGGATGTTGGTTGTTCCACTTGACCGTGGATCGGATCACGAAGCGCCATTTTTTTAAAGCCAATTTTGAAGCTTAGATATTGCGAACTTCAGCATTAAACGCTTCAGTTAGCATACTAACGTTACTGTTAGTTTCATTGTTTTAATGAAATTTAATCGCTTCCAACTAAACTTCCTGGTCTGTCATTGCAATAAGAACTTGTTGCTGCAAGATAATTTTTACGAAATGCGGAATTGTGAGTATGGTTGGGTGTTGAAGCGTCTGACTAAAGCTGCTCTTTTCCTGGTTCTTCGCAATAAATTAAAAAAATTATCGTAGTTAGAGTTCACCGCAGCTCAAAATTCTAAGAATAAAAAGTCCGATGTTCGAATTAACGAGATTTAGAGTACAACTTGAATTCGAACATTGTAGTATTTCGAAGTTTGTTTAAACGACTGTTGCATATTGATATTGTGAATTATACGAAAACTTCTTGGAAAAATATATTTTTTAATTTAATTTTTTTGAACAATTATTTTCATTCATTATTTAAGGTAAACCACTAATTTGTCTCATTTAGAGCTCTTTTAGTCTTTTTTGGTTAGGATTAAAGTTATTATTTGTTGTTTGAAGTGAAGTTTAGAGTATTGTCACATTTCATAATTTACCCTAGTATATTAAAAGGATGGAAAGAAATAATATATTTAATGCATTAATTTTCATTTTATTGATAGGACTTCAAAAAATTTACAACACAATATGGACATATTTTTTACTTGGATTTCTCAGTTTCTTATTCAATAATATTCAAAAATATTTTTTCATCATGCACAGTAATGATCATGATTGTCATAAATCGTTTAAATTTTCAAACTTTGCCCATTTTCTTTTAACGTTAATTAAAAAATTGCTAAGAAGCAGTATGTCTAATTCCACTAGTTGCATTATAACAAATTTTTATTGTGTCCTTATAAAAAATATAATGCAAGAGTTATTTGTACCTCGTGATACTTCTTAAAGGAAGAAAGGATTTGAATGCCATTTATGGCAGTCAAAGTGTTAAAAACCTTATCCAAAAGTTTTAATGAGAAAAAAGTTATTGTATGCTACATGTCCACAAAGTTATTTTTTACTCATTATTAAATTATCTGTTTTACAGCCATGCCTGTGATACACAACGTTTCCCTGCTAAACCTTCCTGACGTCGAAGAGGTGCCTTCCCACGACGGACAAATCCTACTGTCCGTCCTTCCAGAGCCCCCGATATCCGTGAATGACATTGGGCCCATCCCACCACCACCTATGTTCTCCAACCCATCTCCACAACTCATGCCTAAGGTCCAGTCATATTCAGGTGAGATTAAAAAGAAAATCTTTGTAACAAATCGCATGTTTTTTAGTTTATAGATTTTACCTTGTCTTAGTGTATAAGGGCAGTTCTACCAAATTTTTAATTTCGGGTACAAAAAACGTGTGAAATTTATTTTTTCAAAGTCATTTTAAATGTGTGTAAAAATGCTTATAAGGGTTCTAGAATTACGAAAAAATTTTCAGCAAAGCTCATTTGTAAAAAAAAATATATAATAAGGGATGGCAGTTTTAAAAAAAACTTATGCTAAAGAAACTGGTCTAAACCGGGCTTACGAAAATAACTATTTTTCAATGAAACCGAAGTCACAAAAAACCGGTTAGTCTTAAAACTGGTTTCGGTTTTCCATCCTGCTCATTTTACTGAGTTTTTTTTTTAAAAAAACTTTTGCTCTTATTGGTAAAGTATAACAAAAAAATCCGGCTACTAACTGAAATGGGAGTTTTCTGCAATACAGTTTTCATGATTGAAGAATCACTGTAGCTCCATCCAGTGCCTTTCTTCACTACTTTAGCAATGAGGTAAGTGAATGTACCAAAACTCAGGGACTCAGGAGAGGAGAAATACACATTTTAAATATTAAAAGCCAAAATTTTATGGAAGGAATTTGTTAAGATATAGTATTAGTTCAATTTAAAATCCAACTGAATGTAATTTTTAGCTCAAAAAGGTGTTAGTTTGAACACTAAACTTAAAATTTGACATTCAGGACATGGGACGGTAAGGAATTTTCTACGTTGTTTTGTGACCTAAAAATTTTTTGGAAATTCTTTGCTTTAAAATTCCGTTTTGCAATTATATAAGGACCAGTCTATTAGAATAAGGAAAAATTGAAACAAAAATTAATTTTTTCAAAAGCTATACCCAAGGGACATAAAATTAAAAATTATGGTAGAATTGCCCATAAGCATATCCTGTAAGTAGGGTTGTATTTGACAGGTGTAGTGGAGTAGTTTCTTTATAAATGAGTGAGTTTTGTAAGTGAAGTACTATATAAGAAGTTCAATATCTTGAAATTTTTCAAAATTGCACTTTTATATTTTATATCATTTGTTGCTAATAATTCATGAGATTTTCATATTTTAAGCTGTTTCAAAATATAAGAACCTCTAATAAATTATTGATTTAAAAAAATTGAAAAACTACAGAGTAGTAGAAATTTGAAAATAGTTTTAAAATGTGATTTTTTTTTAATTGACAAATTATGCTTGTGTTTTTCAAATTTTCTTCTGTGAAAATGAATTCATAACATATACGAACTATGATCGGCAGCATAGGAGCTAGGCCCTCTAAACATCACCCCATCACAGCCACTTTGCGTTTTCCTAGTATACAATTTATTCTCCCGTAACTAAAACGGAACCTCCTGTAGTACACATTAAACATCTCCAAAGTCCCAACCCTTCGTACAAAGAGGCTCTTAATTGTTGCGTTCAGTGCCTACTCTGGTGTTGGCTCGTCACTTGACTGTGGTTCTAAATTACGATGCCTGTCGCCAATAGCCCTCATGGTAGCTCTATTACAACAATAAATTCAAACTAACCTAACATACAAAACCTCCTGTTGCAGATCCCCCAGATGTCACCCCAGGGAGCGACTCTGAAGAGGATGACCACCGCGAGGGGGGTTGCGTGGTGTTTGTGAGCCACCGCGACCCTGTCATCAACACCTCCACTGTGGAGGAGATCCCCGCCAAAGAACCCCACCCTATGTCGGCCATGCCCAAGAAGAGCGCCCTCAAGAAGAAGGGGGCCTTCACCTGCGCCGACTTCCAGAGGCTGTCCATTGTCAAGAACAGGCAAGGCTTTTTTCGCTTGGTTTATCTGTCCTGTAGAGGTTGAATAACCCTATTCTGCAGAGTCCATAAATAAAGATGTTTTATGTTTGTTCGTTCATGGAATTTCAAAGCTTTAGCTATAGAATTTTTGTAAAAACCTTAAACTTGGATATTTTTGTTTTCTTCTGTATATATGACCTTTTTATTTCAAAGTACATACATCGGGATAATCTCAATTTATCTGTCAAAAGGAAAGCCAGAAAGTGTTCTTTTAACCCAAGATTAAAGTTTTTCATTTTATTGTGAGGGTTATAAAGAACGATTTTTAAAAAAATGTTAATGTTTAATTAAGGGCTATTATAACGTTATGAATATAACAATTTATTTGATACATACAAAATCAAAGGCTGGGAAATCGTGGAAAGTAAAAGGATGATGGGGTCTTTACTTGCATCTATTAAATACAGTTTGACCTATTACAGACAGTACTATGTTTTATTTTTAAAAATATATATTGGAGAAATTAACCATGGCAAGATTCTCACTAAAATCTGCTTAATTTTTTTTTTTGCTAAATTTGGTCATTGGCTCATTTGGTAAATTATACTTTAACTTATAAAATGTTTTAAGATTAGGTTTTGGTATTTAGTCTTCCATTAACATCTTCAATGGTATTTATTGTTCTTAATAAATTATTATAAATAAAGGATTTCCTTTTTAGGGCAAAACTAGCCAATCAATCAAGTGATTCTGAAGGCCGTCCAGTTCCATCAATATCTATAAATCCTGGAGATAATTCTGATTCTGACTCTGAGGATAGTCCAATACTATGGAAGGACTATTATGGAGAAGATGAAGAATGTAAGTGCTTTTGTATTTGCATTACATTTGTAAATAAAAATATTCATGAAAATGTAAAAGCTTGATACATGCATTTAATCTGTAAATACAGACAATATTTATGTAAAATGCTAATATCTGTATTTTATTGTACCAGAGGTCAACTACAAAAAGTACTTTTAAAACTTGAAAATATTGATATGAATGAATATTCAATAGATTAAAAAAGTATTTGATCAGAGTTAGCCAATGAATTAGCAAATAATTATATAGTTTAAAATTTAAAAAGTATAGTGTAATGTTAATCTTTCAGAAATGCATATACAATTTTACTAAAAGGTTATTCAACATTCAAACAAATAATGTAAAATTCTGAAATTAGTTCTGTATTTGTTATAGGGTGGCAAACTTTTAAATGGCATTGTATTATGGCATAACAAAATTTTTTGAAACTCATTTTTACCCTTCGTATTTTCTTTTCTAAATGTTTAAATTACTCATGTTTATTAAATTTGTGCATATTTTTTATTACAATGAAATGTATTTTTAACACATTAAATTATGTAAATTTGGTTTTATGAAACAATACTTTCCCTAAAATTTTCATTATTAGAAATATAAAACGAATGAAATTCAATATTTTTCAAATTCGATAAATTTTGCTTCGATGTGTCTTATCCCACTTCTATGTGAGACTTATGGTTCATTCTGTGAAAGGGGGGTGACAGACTGACCAATTATAATACCTTCTACTTTTTATGATTTGAACATAGTTAGGAAGCCAAGATGGAACAGCATGATAGATCCAACTCCAGTGAATCTTTTGATTGTAATAAAAGTTGATTTTTGTTAAAACATTAAAAAAATTTTGGAGAAACAAAATGTGCTAATCCAGAAAAAGAATACTTAAAAACAATCGAGATTGCCCTATATAAAGTTCACAAACATTTTGATTTATAATTTGTTTTTGCAATAATGTGCATTGGTGTCCTTTAGCTTGGGTATCTGTATCTAGTTGGCTACCTTACTAAGTAGTAAGTAAGGCAATGTTTTTTTTATTGTAAATAGGTATCTGAAATTATTTTTAATTTTTTGCTTTTATAAAGGGAATTAAATGCATGTTAAATTTGTATGTGGGGTGTAATACATGTTTTTTTTGTCTGTACATTGCAGGTAGAAAAGTTGCTATGGTGGCTCGCAAAGATTCCTTAGCTTTGAAGCTAGCTCAACGTCCCGATATCCAAGAATTAATTGACAAAAATATTTATATTGCACACTCGGAAAAAGAAAACTTAGACACGAAAGAGGATGTTAGAAAAAAGCTTATTAGGTAATGGTTCTTCTAGAGTTTATTGCATTTATGTATTATAATCAGCTTTGTATTACCTGTTTGATAAAGTACAAGTTTAATGTGATACCTTTGCTTATTTAATAAGGCATATTGTTGTATTTTAGATATAATTTTCTGTAAGTTTAAACCAGTGGTTCTCAACCTTTTAAAAGCTACCGCCCCCCTAAAGATTGAAAAAAATTTCACTGCCCCCTCTGTGAAAATCTTGTAATTTTTTAAGGTATATGGAAGAAGATTACTGAATTATAAAAGGCCAAACTTTTGAGTAATTTTTTCACACCAAATTTGTTTTAGGATAATAACATTACTTTTTTAAAATTAAAATGACATGCAAAACAAAGGCTTTAAATGTGATTTTTTTTATGTTTTAAAAGAATATACACTTGATTAGATAATTGAAGACAAATACAGCAAAAAAATAACGTACTACAAATGGAATATTAATCAAGAACATCAGTGATATGGTTGTGCTTGATGGTTCGAAGCCAGTTTCTGAACGTTTGGTTCAATGTTTTTAGAGAGATTAAGATGCAGGTCCCCTCTTTCTACGATTTGGAGTCTACATCTCTTTTCTAAAATTAGTTCAGTAACAGCACTGAAACCTCTCTCACAAAGGTAAGATGAAGGGCAATCAAACATTTCTTCACAGCGGACCACAATCCTGGATAGTAGCAACTGATATTAGTTTGAAGCCAAAATTCTGTGAGACGATCGTTATGAAAGACGATCGGCTTTCATAGTTTCATCTGGTGAGAGTTCTATCAATTCCTCCTGAATATATATCCTCTGCTTTTTCGATATCATAAATGGGTTCAAGATCTAATGGGGGATTTCCATTGCCAAAATATCCTTAAAACGCAAAGAAAAATCCTTGTGCAAGGACTCAAGGTGTGGAAAGTAAACGAGCGAATCTCGGAAAGTGAGCGCATCTCGGTGTGTAGAAGCAGGCAATTAAATTCTTCATCATTGTCCTTACATAGCAGCCGGAATAACCGATCGTTGAGAGCATTGCTGTGAATTTTGTTTACAGCAGAGATGGCATATTGTAAAGACTGATGCAAACGGTCGCTAAGGTTTTTTGCAACCAAATGCTGTCTGTGAATCACGCAGTGAACAGCTAATATGCCTGGGACTTCTTTCTCCAAATAAGAGATAAATCCATGATGACGACCAACCATCGCAAGGGCTCCATCGGTGGGAACAGATATGTTCCCAAGAGGAATATTTTTTTCTTGAAAACAATCTTTGACAGTATTAAAAATAGACTGACCTTTAGTATCAGCAATCAAGCTTCTGGCAAAAAGCATCTCTTGAATAATTTTCCCTTCCTTCACAAACCGAACGTACGTTAACAATAGTCTTGTTAATACTTGGCAAGGTTGTTTCATCAACCTAATGAGAAAATTCGGTGTGGAATCCATAAAAAGGTAAGGTAAGGTAATCGTTTCCGGCTGCCTATTTCTAGCCTCCATAAAAAGGTTGCATAAAGAAGCTTCAACGCCTTCCGCCACCTCATCAATTTGCCGTCGCAACTGCTGGGTGATGCAAAACCGTTCATTATCACGAAAAAGAATTACGAATGCACTTGCCAGATGGGCCAAATAAAAATACTTAGGACGCCGGAAAAACTAACGAACATTTTAATTTTTAATACGACAAAATACACGAATGAAAACAAGAATACACGAATTGAATAAACAAGAATACACGAATTGAATAAACAAGAATACACGAATTGAATAAACAAGAATACACGAATTGAATAAACAAGAATTACAATGAAAACAAGAAGTATACGGACATAGCTGAAGATGGCACGGACAACAAGTGAGTTACAGAGATAGAGCGGGGCTTGTATGATAGTCCTAACAATGGTAACCGGGTAATCAATGGTATATTTTCTTTTGGGACTTTTAAAATTAAGTTTGAATTCCCAAAAATGCTAATCGCCCCCCTACCGCTCAAAACATACCCACCGCCCCTTACCAACCTCCAACCGCCCCCTGGGGGGGCGGTAGCGCCCACGTTGAGAACCACTGGTTTAAACCATAATTCAATTTTACTTATGCCAGCTTCATAAGTGAATTCAGTTAGACTAGGACTAGTATCTGTTTATAATGTGTTTATTATAAATTGGTTAAATGGTTGTACATCAGCAAAGGAGCTTTATTTCCCCGAAAAACTTTAATTGATATAAAATTGTTAGTTTAGTATTGTTTTTCTATAGATAATTTTAAGTATTTGACTATTTTTATTGATAATGCTGTTTTAATTACCCAATCATTCAATAAATGATAATTTTTTAATAAACAAATTGTCTTTCTTTTTAGGCGATTAAGTTTGAGGCCATCACCAGAAGAGCTTGAACAGAAGAATATTTTAAAATGTTAGTATAAATATGAGACAATTCTATTCTTCATAATATCTTAATGCAATAATATAGAATCTTTTTACATTGGTTTTTATTTTCATTTTAGTCCAGTCAGCTGAAGAATTGAGGAAAGAAAAGGAAGAAAAAAAGAAAACTCTGATAAGAAAGGTATTCATTAAAAATACATAAGGAATATATCTAAGTGTGGCACAAGTCTGGGAAGACTAGTATTTAACCTGTTTCAATGTAATGAAAATTTCACGTGGAAATGTTTTCTGTTTTATTTTGGTTTATTAATACAGTGTCTTAACCAGCTTAAATAGGAAGAAGTGATAATTCAATTTAACTAGAGAAGTAAAATAAATTAAGGTTTCGATTATGGACATTTGATTGGGCATTTTTATATTGATGATATTGCATTATTTATACATAATTGAAATAATGCTTCATTTTATTCAAAGTATTAAAGCATTTTCAGTTGCATATCATTGAAAAAAACAGTAACATTTTAATGGAAGCCTAGAAGTTCGGCAACTTGCCCCCTTGTTCCCCCATTTTTTTTTTATCGGCATCACATGGGAATCAATATTAAAACACATGCTCTTTTAGCAGTTTTGTTGTTAGCTTCCACACTATGTTTATAACGTAAAAAGTGGAAGGTATTATAATTGTTCAGTCCTTCTGTCTGTCACCCACTTTCGTAGCCAAAACTACAAATGCTACGGACAAGTGTGATACGTCAAAAAATTCAACGCATCAAATTTAGAATACATTGAAAATTTCAGAAAAGAATTCAAAGTACTTCAATTATTTAAAAAACTGCACAATTTGATGCTCATTTAAAAAACATATTAAGCCATTTTTATTAGAATTAAATCACCATTGCCATTCACAACAATCCGATCGCTCGAGAAACTTTAATTCTTTTAGGCAATAAATTAAAATAAATTTATTTTCGCGACATCGATCAGTTTGAAATGAAGTCAAATATATTTCACTACGAGATTCTTTGTATGTTGATATGAAATATTTTAATTCTATTTAAAAGCTAGGAATATTACATATATATTCTTTGAAAATATAAATTAATTTTTGCAACGATAAGTCATAATATTGAATTTTCGAAATAAAATAAATGACACTAGCCAAATTTAGCATGTAAATGTTTAATATAGAATTAATGCTGTGTTTGGCGCATTTTTACCTGTTAAAGACAATTGTTGTGTGGAAGCGGGTTATGTGACAGATTCTGTTACAAACCTACTTGTTTTATATATCAAGGATATAAAAAAATCTGTCCGTTTAAAGCAGAGATCCTGCTAAATAGTAGCCCATTGTACTTGGACTTTTTTGTCTTACCTAGATTAACTTAACTTTTTTCAGGTAAAGCTAAAATCTGTCTGTATTGTATACTTTTTAATGGATGCATATATTCATATTACTTTTGTTCTACAGCTAAGTTTTAGACCCACAATAGAGGAACTAAAGGAGAGGAAAATAATCCGCTTCAATGATTATGTAGAAGTGACGCAAGCACAAGATTACGACCGTAGAGCTGACAAGCCTTGGACTAGACTCACGCCCAGGGATAAAGTAAGTTTCCTACATCAACTATTAAATGGTTTTATTTTTACTTTAAAAAACTCTTTAATGTCAATAAGACAATAACTGTTATTAAACTGTTCTGAAATGATTTTTTGTGACTGAATTGACTAAATTTTGTTTTTACTTCCATTGTATTTTTGCTTTTTCTAAATTGTATACATTAAAAATAAGTGTTAGTTGCTTTTTCACTTTAAACTTGGAGCTGATCAACTATCTTGATAGTTAGTAATATTGGTAATATAACAACAAGGTGTTAGTTATAATTTCACTTTCAATAGTAGGTATTAGTATAATCCTTGTGTTGCATAAAATTAGTCTAATGCTTACAAACCAAACCATTGATGGTAATAAATAGTAAATTTTAAACATTTATGTTTTAGGTAATTTAAATTTTTTTTATAGCAGTGTATTTTAATGAATCATTTTAACTTCTATTATTTATTTTACAGGCAGCAATAAGAAAAGAACTCAATGAATTTAAAAGTATGGAAATGGAAGTTCATGAGGAAAGCAAGCACTTCACTCGGTATGGATATAATTTGAATCTTATACTACTACTTCCCCACGTTAAAACACTATATTGTATCTGTATTAAAATTATTTTTTAAAAAAAGTTTTCTATATATTCATGAAAACATAACCTTAATAATTATAAATATAAACTTATTTTTATTAGTAAAATGTAACTATTTTTAATTTTTTCCCCCTGTAGTTATATATAATGCATCTATGCCTATAATCTTAGTTTTTTTCTAAGAAAAATATGTATTTATAAAGCAGTTAATGTTTTTACTAAATTTAATTTTAGAAATATAAAAGAAAGGGTCAGAATGAAAGCTAATTTCTTATTTTGGTTAACTAGTTAAATAGCTAGTTAATCTAACTTTTTAAAGGCTATTTGATCTTAATGAAGGTTTATAATACTCCTTGGCCTCATCTGTATATGTTGTGGATTTTTTAAATGTATTTTTTTAGTCAGTTTTATCGATATGTTTGTAATTTTTGCTATGAAATACCTTGATCATTCACCTTTTAATATTTTAGCTTAACATTTTCTTATCTTTACAGAAGCATATAATAAGCCTAGCAAAAATTACTTTTATCATCATTATTTTTTAAAATCCCATTACCCAGATTTAGGTTTTAAGTGTTTTTTTCTAAACAGCTTTTATTTTTTACACGGATTAACCATTAAAATATCAAACATATTTTTAAAAGTTGTGTTATGACTATTTCTACGTGGGAAAACTTTATTTACTTTTTGTATCTATTTTTAGGTTCCATAGGCCATAAATACAATTGTATGATAACTTTTGTATGTCTCGATAAAAGTCATGTGGTATATTTATTTACTTTGTGAAATTGCTGGCTGGGCCTGCGATTCTCTGTAAACTTCAAAGCACCTGTTTAAAAAGACTTCTGGGTTGAAAACTATGCATTCTTTCCTTAAGGGATATTGTGATGAAGTTGAGCGCAGTCTTTACAGTTTTAAATGTTCTTTGGACTTTGCTGAGATTTTATAACGTTGACTACTGTTCCTCAGCAGGCTATTTGAAATATAAAATATTTTTAAAACTTTCTGATATTCTAAGTGCTAGTTTATTATTGTCAAAGATGTACAGTGATTATATTATGTTGTAAACTTATATATCGCTGTTAATATGTTTATTTTGCATACTGTATAGTGTTTGTAAAAAAAAATGTTTTAAGATCGTTGATCTTGTTTGCATGTAAATCGATGTTTTTGTACATACCAGCATTCCTTGATCATGAAGTGAAAAAGCAATGAATTCTGGTGCTTTGTATTGATATATCTACTGTTGCACCTCCTATATTATATTAATCATTGTAAATACATTCATTATTATTTGTAAAAGTAGTTTTCACATTGCTTTAAAATCTAGACATTCATTGTAGATTGCATCACTAAAAGAGTACTGCGGAGACAGGCATCTTTGCTTTTTCTTAACGACCTTATTTTGTTTCCTTTAAAAAAATATATAAAAAGTTTAACTGTTATTTTTGAGCATATGCCTCTGTCCTTGTGAGCTGTTCTATTTTTGAAAGCAAAAAGTTATTTTCTATATTTAAAAAAAAGTTATCGGAAATTAAAACTTTGTCAGCATTGTACCAAAAACTGTCCATTTTATAGATGAAATTTTAAATACTTTAAATTTTACAAAATGATGTACAATTAGCAGTATTAAATTGACATTTGCGATTTACATGACTGTGATAATTTTTCACTATTCTAAGCACTAATATTTTCAGCTTTGTGTACATATCACTAAATCATGTTTTAGTTCCTGTTGGCAGTGTGTGCATGAGCATTTAAAACTAAATTTTAATCTCTGTATGGTAAATTGATATTTTTGCAGTTTTTGAAGATCTTGAAACTTATCAACTTGTGTCAAATGATCTTCGATTCTATGTTTTAGCCGTTCATATGTAAAATATTCAGTGAGCAATAAATTTTATATTTCATGGCTGTAGTGTTAGTGTAGTTATTTATTGTATTTTGTTGTTTCTAATACTTTTTTTATTGGCCCCAAACAAAATGTAATTGTAAAATAAATTTAGATTTATACTGATAACTTACTAATTACAGCTTCCTTTTGTTAACCTCTATATAAACTACCAATTTATATTTTTAAATAGTCGTTAGGGTTAATATTAAAATTTCTATTAGAAAAACTGCAAGTTCTCAAGGATGTTTTTTCATAGTCTGTGTTGGGACATAGTAGGCAGTCTGGAAAGTCTTTTGGAGCTTAGAATGAGAAACTTAATTATACAACTTTAAAATAAGTGTTGTTGGTTATGCCAGTGGAGAACTAACTCTGAACTTTATAAACTATTCAGAGAGCCGGACATCCTGAAATATCATAAAATCCAACGCATGAAATGGGCCGGACACATTATTAGAATGAATGATGACAGAACAACAAAGATTTTTTTGGCTAAACCAAATGGAACTCGAGAAAGAGGCAGACCCAGACTGAGGTGGGTGGACTGCCTCCAAAAGGACTTTGTTTCGATAAAGGTCAGAGACTGGAAAGCTGTTGCGCGCAGAAGGAGAGACTGGGCAAATCTCCTTGAGAAAGCCAGGGTCCACCCAGGACTGTCGAGCTATTGATGATGATGGTTATGCCAGTTATACATTGAGATTTACAAAAATCTCATTGTTCACTCCCTTTATTACAAGTGTTATCTGCAATTCCTATTCAGTTCAAAAATCCTGACACTACGTAGATGTTGCTATAAGGTTGAGCTGGGTGCCAGCTCAGGTTAAGTGCTTTCAATTTTTTATTCTTAACTTGAAGGTGAGGTGCAACGGTAAAATTGCCTATTGTGTAATTTTTTCACAAGAATATTTCTTCTTCATTTGCGTTTCTTTTAAAGTACCTTGTTGCCTTTAGGTTTAGAAGTGAAATTCCTTTTTCTGCACCCCCCTGTCCACAATAAATATTTTCCCTTTCTCTTCTGTTTTGAAAAATATTTGTTCAAAATTTCAGGTGTTGGCTCGTCACTTGACAGTAGTTTTAAAAAAATTTGATAGCCGTCGCCAATAGCCCTTGTGTATCTCTAAGTGTGACGATAATTCAAAACTAACCTAACATTGTTCAGAATTGTCTTGTCTTATATCATTCCCTTGCTGTTTCTTGTATAGTACTTTGTCATCTTTAGACTTAGAAGCGAAATTATATAATTTATGTGAAATAATTTGTTATGCCACACAATAATAAATTCACTTCCTCTTCTGTTTTCCTTAAGAAAGTTCTCAAAAGTGCCTTGTTGTCGGTTTCCATATCTTAAGCATGTTTTTTAGAAGTGTGTTTACTTATTTGCTTCTCTTTATAATAAGGAATTTCCCCTTTTCTGTTCATTAACATGTTTTTTTGGTATCTTATTAATTAATGTTTGGAGGTTAACAATTATTGTATGTCTATCTTATCAAGAAGACTCTTCCATTCTCCTGGCTTCTGACTATTTCTCTTTAGTGCCTTTTTATCTTGGGATTAAGTTAAAATTCATACTTATGTATATCATTCACTATTCACTCCCCCTTTTCTTGTACGGCACGTTTGTGTGACATCTTTTAAGTATTTACAGGGTGTCCCAAAATGGACTACCTGTTTTTAAAAATTAATATCTATATCCGTTTCTTTTTTATTAACACAATTCTTGCAGAAAACGAATGAGTCATGTCTGGAATTTGATATGGAACACTTTATTATGTTAATTACGTTATTATGTTATTACATGTTATTATGTTCAACTTAACCGACAGATGGCGCGGCAATACCGTGTGTTGGTTGTATGTCGGTTGCATGCCTAGTTCATTCATAATGAATGAACTAGGCATGTGTATATACCGAAAAGGACACGTGGTCAGAAATATTCAGTAGCTTTCAGTTCAGGGAAAGTAGCAATAGTTATTGCGTGGAATCCGACACATGGTATTGCAGCGCTTTCTGTCGGTTAAATTGAACTTAATAAAGTTTAATAACGTAATAAACATAACTAACAAAATAAAGTGTTCCATATCAAATTCCAGACATGACTCATTCGTTTTCTGCAAGAATTGTGTTAATATCTATCCATTTCTTTTTTATTAATTTTTAAAAACAGGTAGTCCTTTTTGGGACACCCTGTAGAAGGGAAATTGTTTGTTGTGCTTCCGTTTTTTTGTGATAACAATTTTACTTAATTTTCAAATGTTTCGCTTCCTTCTAACTTTTTAGCCTACTTTTCTTTTTTTAATTCGAAAGAATTAAAAAAATGAAAAAGTAGGTATTGACATGCGGTCGATGTCCGTCTGTCCGTCCGTACCCCCCTTCCAAAATCGGTTCTAATCATCGGATCTTAAAAATTCTTTTTTTGTTAGAAAGCTATAACCTCAGATACCCAACTTTCATACTTTTTGTCCGTCTGTCTGTACGTCCGGACGGACATAAATCTACTATCTGTCGGCGAATTTCCCATTGAATTAGCATTGAAATTCAATTTTGAGTCATTTAAATCACTGTAGGTATTGAAATGCGGTTGATGTCCAACTGTCTGTCTGTCCATCTGTCTGTCTGTTCGTATGTCTGTCCGTCTGTCTGTCCGCCTGTCTGTCCGTTTGTCTGTCTGTCTGTACCCCCTTCCAAAATCGGTTCTAATCCTCGGATCTTAAAAATTCTTTTTTGTTAGAAAGCTATGACCTCAGATACCCAACTTTCATACTTTTTGTCCGTCTGTCTGTACGTCCGGACGGACATAAATCTACTATCTGTCGGCGAATTTCCCATTGAATTAGCATTGAAATTCAATTTTGAGTCATTTAAATCACTGTTGCCAAATCAACAATGGCATGAGAAACTTTATTTAAACATATTTGAAGCAAAATAATATTTTCATGAATCAGTTTGGAATGACGTCATAAAATGTAGAACAATTTGATTCTTTGATTATTCATTAATTATCTACCAAGAAAGCGGCAAGGCATACTTTTGCATGCAATTATGCTTAGTTTTAATTTACATTTCTTATTTTTAATGCAGTTCGGAGTAGTTTCATTACTTTTGTTATTAATAAATATTTATTCTTCGAACTACAAATAAATCACGAGCAGATGATAAATAATATTTAATTAATTTGCGAACGAATATTAAGGAAAATAGTTGATTTTGGCTTTTAGAAGTTTAAATTATAGCTGGGATGCTGTGTTTCGATTTTTTTTTCTAATGTGTATAAATCTAGTGTAGAAACAGCTGTTGATGATATTTACTTTAGGAACCTAGTTTTTTTCCCGATTAGAACTTCAGTAAGTATTTAAGTAACAGGAAAGTAGGCTATTTTAGTTCTTTATGAACTTCTTGTTTTTTGTCTGAAGTACACATTTTTTTTTGAAGTAAAATTATTTCTTAAAACGAAGATCTAAAACTTCCTTTACAATGTCTGAGGATTTTTACTTTCTCTTCTATTTATTTCTTAACCGTTTTGATATAGTGTTATGCCATTTTTTTGTGGTTTAGCAATGAAACAACTTACAAGGCATTTTTTTTCTTCAAATTTTGAAATTTACTATGTGAAATTGTGGTTACTCAGTGTTATGCTGATATTTTTTCTTCTCCTGCTTGTTCTGCTCATATAGTACGTGTTTGAAAGAGAAATAACTTATTGTGGATCCATTTTCTCAATAAAAAAATTATTACCTTCTGTTTTTCTCTTGGTGGTTTCTTCGTTGTGTGCTTGTTCTTTTTGTAGCATATGGTAATCTAATTATTTATTGTGAAAACCACTTCACAAAAAAGGACAGTTACGTCTTCAGTTTTTTAAAAATATATATATATATATATATATATATATATAATGTATTGTTTCTTCTACGTTTTCTTGTCATATTGACGATTATAAGTGAAATTACTTGTTATGCTTACACTTCAAAATTGGTTAATTAACTTTGCCCTATTTTCACTTTGAGGTTTAAAAGTTTTTGCTTATTTAGCTTTTTGTTTATATCAAAATTTTGTCGGTTTTCAAATATTTTTTTTTCTCTTTCGCCCTGCTATTTTGTGTAATTCTTTTGATTATCTTTGTTTTTTTCTCTTAGCCAAGTCAAATTTGGTTTTATCTTGTAGAAAATGTGCCATTTCCGATCTTTTAAATTTTCTTTGGGTAAAATTGAATACTGAATACTATTATAAAGTTTGTTTTTCAACAAAATATGTGTAAACGTATTGCGAAACCAAAATTTTAAAAATAAGTTTAAAACGTATCGTCAGTCAAATGCGAAAACCAC
The DNA here is from genome assembly GCA_019343175.1 of Oedothorax gibbosus. Taxonomy (NCBI): domain Eukaryota; kingdom Metazoa; phylum Arthropoda; class Arachnida; order Araneae; family Linyphiidae; genus Oedothorax; species Oedothorax gibbosus. Next base: position 141,650 of record JAFNEN010000253.1, read on the forward strand.
GAATGTGCAAATTCTAAGAATTGGCGATTTTTGAAAACGGTGGGCTATAAACTATCCACTTTTCCATCTCTGTGTTTTTACACATTCGTGGTTTTGTCATTTGACCGACGATATTATTTAGTAGTTTAAAACACCAACATAATTTTACCTGAGTTACCCATCAACCTTTCTGTCATTTATGGATATCCAAATATTCCGTCCTTATAAACACTTCACAAATCTATAAAACATATGTTTTTAATTAAAGCACTTAATATAATGAGTTTTGGCCACCAAAATATGTATGAAACTTGACATTTTTTAAAGGAATAAAGGAAATGATTCTGCAAGAGCAATTTCTGTTCGCTATTTTGTGCAGTGCACGGAATCTGAAGCAGGATTATTAAAGACTAGCAAATTTATACCCGTTCTTCGCACGGAATAAAAAAAAAATATCAAATAATCCAAATATGTGCACCATGTACCCTGTTATAGGATCATTAACTTATTATTGTTTCCGCTCGTTATAAATTATAAAATCCCGTTTCATTGCCTTAAAATTCCAAAATGAAAAATACGCTATAAAATGCACTCATAAATGTCATCACAATTCCCTCATAAATACATAAAACCTTTTAGCTCATTTGGCGCGTTTTGGGAAATAATTTGGCGAGAAAATAGATATGGCTACCCACACCCATTATACAGCTCTAACACAATGACCTTCGAACAACCGACCAGCTTATAAATTATTTATAAAAGAAATTGCCTATTTGACGAGTTTGGCAACGTATTTGGCGAAAAAATAAAGACATAAAACACTAATAGCTCTAGTGCGATGGCCTTTATTAACCATCATAGTTCAGTAATAGCTTAACTGTATACTTTTACTGCTTAAATATGCATACATGCAGTCAACAGAAAAATCAATGAAAAAATCATCAAAAAAACCCACAATAAAATCCGGGAATAAAGACTGGCAAAATTACGTCATTGGAAACATGTCAATTATTTTTCAAATAATGAATTTAGTTTCTGAAAGTAATGGCAAAAGAATAAAAAATAAACATTTTGAATTTTAAATGTTTTCGTTAAAAGTTTTATTTAAATTTTTCAGCCGATGGCATCAGGAAAGAGAAAAAATGATCGGAATTGAGCGAAAGTGGTGTATTTTTTTCAGAAAATTAGAATTTTCTCTAAAAATGGAATAAATATGAAAAAACTAAGCCTCAGGTGCACACGTTAGTATTAAAGGGAATCTATCTTAAAAATTTCGAATTTCTGAGGGCAGTATAAGTAGGTCTTTTACGATCCGAAGACAAACAGACACACAGACTCTTTCTTTTATTATTATAGACTAGCAAATTTATACCCGTTCCAAATATGTGTACCATATACCCTGTTATAGGATCATAAACTTATTATTGTTTCCACTCGTTATAAATTATAAAATCCCGTTTCATTGCCTTAAAATTCCAAAATGAAAAGTACGCTATAAAATGCACTCATAAATGTCATCACAATTCCCTCATAAATACATAAAACCTTTTAGCTCATTTGGCGCGTTTTGGGAAATAATTTGGCGAGAAAATAGATAGAGCTGTATAATGGGTGTGGGTAGCTATAACACAATGACCTTCGAACAACCGACCAGCTTATAAATTATTTATAAAAGAAATCGCCTATTTGGCGAATTTTAGTTAATAATTTGGCGAGTTTGGCAACGTCTTTGGCGAAAAAATAAAGATATAAAACATTAATAGCTCTAGTGCGATGGCCTTTATTAACCATCATAGTTCAGTAATAGCTTAACTATACATTTATTGCTTAAATCTGCATACATGCAGTCAACAGAAAAATCAATGAAAAAATCAAATAAACCCACAATAAAATCCGGGAATGAAGACTGGCGGAATTACGTCACTTGAAACGTGTCAATTATTTTTCAAATAATGAATTTAGTTTCTGAAAGTAATGGCAAAAGAATAAAATAAACATTTTGAATTTTAAATGTTTTCGTTAAAAGTTTTATTTAATTTTTTCAGCCGATGGCATCAGGAAAGAGAAAAAAATGACCGGATTTGAGCGAAAGCGGTGTATTTTTTTCAGAAAATTCGAATTTTCTCTAAAAATGAAACAAATATGAAAAAACTAAGCCTCAGGTGCACACGTTAGTATTAAAGGGAATCTATCTTTAAAATTTCGAATTCCTGTGGGCAGTATAAGTAGGTCTTTTACGATCCGAAGACAGACACACAGACTCTTTCTTTTATTATTATAGATATATTTCTTTTTAAATTGTTCACTCGTATTGTTTCACTGACTCCTTTACTAACTCTCAGTGTTGCTAACAAGTGGATTTGAATAAATGAATATTTTGTTCTGTTTTCTGTCTAAACTTCCTTATTTTAAGAGTATTGTAAAACCAAGCTGTTCCCCCATATTCTAATAGGACAAATAGCCTTCGTGTAGCTCTGTAACTAATTCAACGAAAACTAATGAGAAAAGGGGAAAGAATAACTGAAAATATTTAGTTTATTTTTTCATAAATTGTACCATAGGTTTAAACTTGCTGATAAATATATGAATTGTCTTAATATTAAAAATAATTAAAAACTTAAAGTGTCATGAATATTTAAATTAGTGACTGCAGAATACCATATGAAAATTGAGATTTTTTTTGTTTAACTTATTTTTGTGATTCTTCGTTCATGTCCTGATGAAATATCTCTATGTTTTCAACGTTATGAAAGTTACAAATATTTTATTATTATTGCTTTTCCCTAGATTCATATTGAGATTTTTTTAAACTTTTATAAAATACCGTTTTACGGAAAAAAGGTTAATTTGCTTTCTGATTATTTTAATAACAATGTATTACAAATAGTAAAATTTTTTTTTTTTTAATTTAAACAGATTTTTCATTGTAAATGGGGTACTTTCATCGACATTAAAGTTAGAACATGCGTAATTACATAAGTAATGTACAGAATTAAAGTAGCCATTTTTCTGTTCACGTAGCATTTTAGGGGACGTACATAAATTACATCACGCAAAATTTTTGACTTTTCTTACCCTTCCCTCTCCCTATGTCACGCTGCGTCACATTTGATCGAACCCCTCCCCTTAAAATTATGTCACGTTGTTGCAACCACCCCCCCTTTAAAGAAAAGTTAATTTTAATATTTCCCTTTGTTTCTGAAATTTGAAAAAAAATTCATTTTTTTATATTTTTTAAAAAATTAAAAACCCCCCTTTAAAGAAAAGTTAATTTTAATATTTCCCTTTGTTTCTGAAATTTGAAAAAAAATTCATTTTTTTATATTTTTTAAAAAATTAACTTTGAAAGAAAACAAAAATGTAAAACTTATCATGGTTAAATAATTTATTCATAGGAATATACCAACATTGTATTTACATTTCCATTGTCCAAGGTCTAACTAGCCATTCGCTAAAGTCTTCTAAAAAAGGGGATCTGAGAGTAATAGGAGTCAAGTTCAGGGTCTTTTGGTGTTCGTCCAGGTAGCTGCCAGTCCTCTAATTGGTCAAGGTGTTGCAATTTTGCATGTTAAGAAGTTCCGTTACGAGGGCTATTGGCAACGGCCGTCGTAATTTCGAACCATAGTCAAGTGACGAGCCAACAAGCCAATACGCACTCACAACTCAAACTAGGACGTCATTATAGATTATAAAAAAATAATTTATGACAAAACTATTTTAAATAAACATTTAACATAACAATTACTCTAATAAACATTTTAAATAACGAGGTCAACGGGCTGGCGAGCGATAGCGAGCAGTGGGCGGAGAGGAAGAATCCAAGAATACAAGCTTGCGAGCCAGTGAGATTGCGCAGCAATATCCAAGGGTGCGAGCTTGGGGCTGTGAATATAACTATATTACCAAGGCTCGACATAATTTTGTCATAGATACAGACCTGGATTGCAAAATATGCATAGGCCTGTGCAGAGTTAGGTTGGAAAAGTTACGTTCACCAGCGAGTCGGCCGCGAAGCGGCTTATAGGAATCCGGGGGTTGGCGAGCGATAGCGAGCAGGGGGCGGGGCCCCCTAGTAGTTAAAATAAAAATTAAAACTCTTGAAAGAATATTTAATTATGAGATATATTTTAGTTTGGATTGTTGTAATATCACAATGGGGTTGTTTCACGGAGGATGAGGCAATAGCTATGCGGTTTTGTTCGCATGTCTATGTTGATGTCTTCCAACAGTATTGCCACCAGTTTTAGGAGAAAAAAAGACGAAAAAATACCATTTAATTCTAAAATTACAAAAACATTCCATAAAAATCCTAGCAAAGCGTTTATCACGATTTTTTAAAGTCACTAAAAAAGATTCCAAAATGCAGCTAGTATTTTTACGATATTTTTTTGTAATTTTAGAATTTATTTTAGAATTATTCTAAAATTACAAAAAAATATCGTAAAAATACTAGCTGCATTTTGGAATCTTTTTAGTGACTTTAAAAAAACGTGAACCGCTTTGCTAGAATTTTTATGGAATGTTTTTGTAATTTTAGAATTAAATGGTATTTTTTCTCCTAAAACTGGTGGCAATACTGTTGAAAGACATCAAAATAGACATGCAAACAAAACAGCATAGCTATTGCCAGATCCTCCGTGAAAGAACCCCATAGAGTTCTTTTGATGGTTCTGTTCAACGTGTGAGTTGGAACCCTCGTAAGCGCAAAATGAATTAAGACAAAAGAAAAAAAGATTTAAAAACCAAAGGAAATTTATTACGATAAAAACAACTAGAATTAAATTAACGTACAAAAAATAAAGACGCTGCAGAAATAATGTGCCGTAAGGGCCAAAGAGTAACGGCTATGTGTAGCCAGAAAGTGAGCAGCGTGCCTTATGCATGAAGACACCAGTATTTATACAAAAGATCGATTTGAAAATTTGCATAAGTAGAAATGTTTGCGGTGTTGCGGTGAACGGCACGGTTGGTGGCTCTAGTCAGAACGAGCTCTACAATTGGTTCGAGAACCGAAGATCGGGCTAGTTGAAAAGGTTCGGACGTGGAGTGCATCAACCATACCGCCCACCTTGAAATCATTGGATTTCAAAACTAAATGGCATAAGTTTAAATACAGGAAAAGGAAATTTCAGCAATAACACCGAAAAAGTTCTTAAACAACTTCTTGTTGTATAAAATTCTACGGTTGAAGTTAGTCCTTAGTAGGTAGAACGCACAGTTTGTTGATGTGCCGCTGTAGCTCACCATTTGCTGTTTTAATGGTAACTACTCTTACCAGACCGTCAGCTCCTGGGTGCAGATCGATGATTCGACCCATCTTCCACTTCAAAGGGGGAAGCCGCTCGTCCTTGACAAGGACCAAGTCCCCCAATTGGAGGTTGCTGGAGATCTTGTTCCACTTGGGCCGTTGCTGAAGGTTAGCCAAGTACTCCTTGCTCCAACGGTTCCAGAAGTGCTGCACCAGACGCTGAGTCAGCTGCCATCTGGTCAGTCGATTGAGTGGTGTAGTGGTAACGTCAGGTTCGGGAAGTGCTGTCAAAGGCGCTTGGATGAGGAAGTGGCCAGGAGTGAGAGCTGTAAAATCATGGGGATCATTAGACAAAGAACATAACGGTCGCGAATTAAGGCAGGCTTCCACTTGCACTACAACTGTATATAGTTCTTCATAAGTTAAGGATATATCAGTCAGTATGCGTTTCAAGTGAGATTTGACCGACTTGACCGCCGATTCCCACAGGCCACCCATATGTGCAGCGGAAGCTGGATTGAAGATCCAATTAATTCCTTCCTCTGCCAAAAATTGTCCTACAAGTTCATTGTTGATTAAGTCTTTCAGTAAATTGTCTGCACCCACGAAGTTAGTTCCACAATCACTTCGAATAGAATTAGGTTTTCCACAGCGTGCAACGAAGCGTTTTAGGGCTGCGATGAATGTGACAGTCGTTAGATCACTAGCGATTTCGCAGTGAACAGCTTTAGTTGCAAAGCACACAAAGAGTGCTAGATAGGCTTTGCAGGTTTTAGCTCTTGAAGCTTTAGACATTCGAATTGTGAAAGGGCCCGCGTAGTCGACTCCGAATTCGGAAAAGGGACGAGAAACATTTACAAGAGCTGGTGGTAAATCACCCATTTTTTGATGAGCAGATTGTCCTCGTTGACGAATGCAGGTTACGCATTTGCCGAGGATTCGCCGGATCACATTGCGGGCGGCTATAATCCAGAACTGCTGCTGAATACTGGCTTGTAGGAGCTGTGGGCCTGCGTGAAGGAGAGATACATGGAAATGTTTCACAATTAGTTCAGTTAAGAGCGAAGATTTTGGCAGGAGGGCTGGGTGTTTATGATTCAGATGTAGTTTAGAAGGACGCAGTCTACCGCCCACCCTGAGAATTCCTTCAGAGTCTAAGAAAGTATGAAGTTTTAGAATGTTGCTCTTTGTAGAAATGCGATTAGATCTTTTTAGGGAAGAAATTTCCGCAGTGAACTCTTCTGCTTGCACGAATGTTAGCCAAAAGTTTTGAGCATGATCGAGTTCCTGCGTTGAAAGAAACTGTAGTTTCCGTTTTTCCACAGTGACCCTGCAGTTGTTTATGAATCTGAAGAGGTACGCTGTAATGCGCTTAAGTCTGGTAAGTAACGAAAATCTTTGCAAGAGTTCAGCACAAAAGGACGTTTTCTCGGCAGTAAGACAAGTTAAAATTGGTCTTACCTTCCTTTCTTCAACTAATGCCTCGTCATTTTCAATTGGCACCCTTTGCCCTAGAATGACTTCAGTGGTTGATAAGAACGAAGGGCCAGTCCACCAAAGATCGAAACTAGACAGTTTGGCTGCTGGTAAGCCCCTGCTGGCACAATCGGCTGGGTTGTTGACTCCACTGACGTGTTCCCATGGCACTCCAGGAAGAAGGGTATTGATCTTGGTTACTCTATGTGCGACAAACGTCTTCCAGCAGCTGGGGTGGGAGGAGAGCCAGGCCAGGAAGATAGTTGAATCGGACCAGCACCGCACCTGAGAATATTTGAAGTTCATAGCTTTGAGGATGAAACTTACCAGACTTGCCAGCAGTACCGCACCAGAAAGTTCCAGTCGAGCTAGAGACTGAAGCTTGATCGGACTGACTCGAGTCTTGCTTGCGATGAGTCTCACCCTTACTTCACCCGACGAAGAAATAGTCCGAGCATAGACAACTGCCGAGTATGCCCTTTCAGAAGAGTTGCAGAAACCATGAATCTCTGTAATTAGAGGGTTAATTTGAAAGATATACCTTGGTATTGCGAAATTCTGTATGTTGGGTAGACCTTGACATAATGACGTCCACTTTGATAGTACTGAACCTGGGATGGGGTCGTCCCAAGATATGTTGAACTTCCAGAGCTCTTGCATGAAGATCTTTAGGCTAATACTCACTGGCGAGATCCATCCTAAAGGGTCAAATATTTTAGAGATATACGAGAGGATAGAGCGCTTGGTGGGATTCAGAGTTGCATCTGGAATAGAGAAGGGAACATTAAATGAAAATGAATCTCTGTTAGTATTCCACCATACTCCTAAGGCCTTCACGTCACTCTTAATCTCTAGTTGAGGACCTTTAGCACACAGTTCTGTTGGAATTTCTTGAAGAAAAGACCTTTCATTGGAAGCCCACTTTTGAATGTCGAATCCACCTCTGAGTAAAAGTTGGCGAACTTCTTGGTAGATTGTTAAAGCCTCTTCTACTGTGTCAGCTGTGGTCATTAAATCATCTACGTAAAAAGATCAGAGAACTGTGCTTGATCCGATCGGAAAGTCATTCTTCTCATCTTCGGCTAGTTGTTGCAAGCACTTCGTAGCCAAGTAAGGAGCCGAAGCAGTTCCGTAAGTCACTGTGTTTAGACAGAAGTCGTCGATTAGCCAATCGCATCCTCACGCCATAAGATGCGTTGATAGTTTCTATCTTCCGGATTAACCAATACCTGACGGTACATCTGAACGATGTCTGCACTGATCGCAATTTTATATTTTCTGAACTGTACCAAAAGAGTTGCAATGTCCGCTTGAAGTGTGGTACCAACCATTAGCTTATCGTTTAAAGATAATCCATTAGAAGATTTTGCACTAGCATCAAAAACTACAAGTATTTTTCTTGTTTGACCTTCAGACTTGAACACGGAATGGTGGGGAAGATAAAACACGCTTTCTTTTGAGGTAGTGGGGGAAACCTTTGACATGTGATGAAGGGTTTCGTACTGGTCCATGAAATCATTGTACTGGATTTTAATTTCAGGTTGAGACTTCAATTTTCTCTCAATTTGGAAAAGGCGTTTTTCAGCAACCAGGCGGGAAACTCCAAGGGGTTTTCGATCGCGGAAAGGCAGTTTGACTACGTACCGACCTTCGCTGTTGCGATAAAAGGTTTCTTGAAAGAGATCTTCACAATTTTGTTCTTCGACTGTTAGTTGTTTTTGAACAGGAATTTCTTCAACTTCCCAGAATTTCTGTAGATCAAACGCTAGGTTGTCGCACTGTATAAAATGTGAAGAAACTAAATTCTCGCTCACCATCGGTATTGTAGTACTTCCCATGATTACCCATCCGAAGACAGTGTCGATTGCAGAAAGTCCCGATTTTGTTACAGCTGTACCTCTGCCTAGTAGTTTTCCAAAAACATCGGCCCCGAGAGGGACGTCGATGCAGCTTGGCTCGCTGCAGTACTCGTCGGCCAGCTGCAGATGCTTGAAAAACTCCAAAAATGTCGGGTCGATGCGAACTTGAGGTAGTGTCCCAGTAACTTTTGATAGGATCAGGGCATCGACTGAGGAGGTGAAAGAGGGGTCATACCGGGAGGAAATCTGTAGTTGTACTTTTCCACGCGCAGTAGCCACTGTAGACGTCGAAAGTCCGGAAACGATGATGTTCGCTCGCTGACGATGCAGGCCTAATCGCTGAACGCACCTTTCGCTGATGAAACTGGTTTGGCTCCCCGAGTCCATCAGCATCTTGCAGGGTTGCTTCTGACCGTAGATATTCAAAACTTCAATGATGGCAGTGGGCATCAAAGTGATTTGGCGACTAGGTGGATAGCGTGAGAAATGAGATGTAGTCTCTGGTTGAGCGACTTGTGGATCACCAGATGCTGCTTGGACTTCGGGCGAATCCTCGTGCAAGAGCGTGTTGTGAGATTTGTTGCATCTCCTGCAATTGGAACTTGTGCAACTGCTCCTGGGTGGCTGCGTAAGCAATTCTCACACAGAGAATTTTCTTTGACAAAGTTCTTACGAGCTGGAACAGATATAAATTCAAAAATTTAAAGCATTAATTGATAGTGTGTTTTGCCGCATTGCAAAATGTGCACTTGTTATTGACAGCTGAAAGGATTGACTTTTGCGGAAATCGTTACGGCTGGCTGAAGGTTTGAACTGCTCAAACGGCTTGCGTTGCTTCGGCTGGGAAGATCCTGGAGCAGTTGCTATTGCCCGCGCACGATTTCAATGAAAGAGATCAAATCCTTTAGACTGGGTAGAGCGTCCTTTCCTTGGATTGAAAATATCCACTGACGCTGGGATTCAAGATCAAACTTCTTACATAAATATGGATAAGAATAGTGTCCCAGTGCTGTAGTGGCTGTTTCAGCGACTTCAAGGTCTGAATACACTGGTTAGTTGTGTAGATCATTTTCCGAAGGCCGCTTGCCGACTCTTGAGTCAAATTTGGTTGAAGAAGCAGTTTATCTAAAGTGGCGGACACAATTTCGTGCTCGTTGTTATACCGGTCGCACAACAGTTTCCAGGCGGTTTGATAATTCTCGCTCGTAACGGAGATCGAATCAAGTAACGCCGAAGCTGGTTGTTTTACACTGAGCTTTAGGTATTGAAGTTTTTGAACGCTTGGTATAGACGGATTTTCGTGAATGGTTGATTGGAATAAATCACGAAACGGCAGCCAGTTGTGGAAGTCGCCACAAAAAGTAGATAGTTCGATGCTCGGGAGACGTACCGACAGTGACTCCATAGTCGAATTTAGGTTAACCGAACTAGCCTCCGTGGTAGTATTTACTTTAGAGGGAATGCTGTTGAGAGCTTTCTGCAACAGGATTTGAATCTCTTCAAGTTTATCGACAGTCTCAAAGTAGTCGGATTCTTGGTTACCCAATTCGTCCTCCGATTCCAACGCGTCCATGATTTCTTCATGGTTCTGGTCCAACTCGGTGCAAACAGCCGCGCAATATTCGTTATAAACAGACTTCTTCAACGCTTAAACCGGTATCGACTTTAGACTTAACCGAGTTAACTAATCTAGTCACCTTTGATTTAATAACACGTCTACGCTTCATTAAGGCTTTCATTTTAATAATCGAGGCAAATTTTGAAAACTTTAAAAATGCCGAAATGAGGGCTCCCGGGTTTCGGCACCAATGTTCAACGTGTGAGTTGGAACCCTCGTAAGCGCAAAATGAATTAAGACGAAAGAAAAAAAGATTTAAAAACCAAAGGAAATTTATTACGATAAAAACAACTAGAATTAAATTAACGTACAAAAAATAAAGACGCTGCAGAAATAATGTGCCGTAAGGGCCAAAGAGTAACGGCTATGTGTAGCCAGAAAGTGAGCAGCGTGCCTTATGCATGAAGACACCAGTATTTATACAAAAGATCGACTTGAAAATTTGCATAAGTAGAAATGTTTGCGGTGTTGCGGTGAACGGCACGGTTGGTGGCTCTAGTCAGAACGAGCTCTACAATTGGTTCGAGAACCGAAGATCGGGCTAGTTGAAAAGGTTCGGACGTGGAGTGCATCAACCAGGTTCATTATATATGTATGAGGAAAATTGCATAGAGAATTCTAACTTTGAATAAAAAAAATAAGCGAAAATTCGCTTTTATTTTTAAAGCATAATTTTACTAATTATTTATTATTCTCTTTTTCGAAAGAAAGTTAATGAATATGGAAAAATGTGGCAACTAAAAGATTTTTATTACAAAAAGTTGCATCGTTATTTTTCGAATTCCAAACAAATTTAGCAAACGATAATGAGTAATTATTAATTTGCGAATGAAGATCAATGATAATAGTTAATTTTGGCCTTTAAAAGTTTGAATTAGAAATAAATTATAAGCTGAAGGCCTTGGCGAATTTTTTTCAGAGGTGTATAAATAGTGCGTTTTTTGTTGAGCACAAATACTGTGTGGAAGCGGTTTAAGTGACAGGTTCTGTAACAAACCTACTTGTTTATTTTAAAGAGTTGGCTTAAATAACATGATCTTCTTCGGTTTCATATCATCCTCTATCGATGGCAATTTTTTTTAATCGATAGACTATCCGTTAATGCGTTAATTAATAGGCTGAATTATGAAGAACAGTTACTACTTTTGCAAATAACTTACTTTAGTTACTTTCTGTTAGTTTCGAAACAGATAATCGCAGAAAAAAAATCAATCGTCTGACGGTCCCTGTCAATTGGGAAAATCACAAAAGCAGTCTTAAAGATATTTTTAAAACTTGGCTGTTTACGAAAATATTTCTTGGATATAACATCAAAATAGTGAAAGTCAAACTAAAGTAGTCTTCTGCGTATTTCAAAACAAGAGACGTCAGTTTGTTCTTTCATATTATGGACCTGTGCAAGATGCACTATACTATACATTTCATTAAGTAATGTATTCAACAATGTCCTGATAAAAAATATTGTAATGCAGACATATTTTGATGCTTCACTCAATAGTCAATATATTCAGTAAGAACATGTATGCATGCATGTATTATGTATTCTTCGTTTGTAAAATTCTGTAGAAAATGTACAACTATAAAAAACATTTTGTTTCTACAAAAAATAATTTTAGAATTGATTAAACGACAATTAAGAGACAATTTATCATCATCTCATTGAAGAATAAACTGTTTTAAAATAATTATTTTTATAAAAATTACTTTTTAAAAAGTAATAACAGAGAAATAAATAAAATTACATCCTTGCTTTGTTAGAAAAAAAAGTAATTTTCCTTATTCCTCTAACTTTTCTGAATCTTTTATAAAAAAATTATTTTTAATCAAACCTCAGATTATTTCTGGAAAAATACCTAAAAAGTGTTAATTACAAACAATTAATGTCGGACGTTTAATGTGCTAAATCGATTACCTTTCTTTCGAAAAATTATTTAGATTTTTTTTAAACCAAACTATTTTCAGATACAAACGCCTCCGTATGTCTAGCGAGTTCAACGATCTAGATACAATTATACACCTAGGTTCAATTATATTGCGAATATTCATGAATACAATTTTGATGGAATTTTTTATGCACTTAATCACCAATTATGTAGTAACTTAAAAGTTCTGGCGTTCGCAAATTTTAAACTTAATGGGGGGGGGGGGGGGGGAATTCTGTCACATTTTAGTTCATATCCTGAGTCCATTGAACTATCAAGGCATTTTTTAAAAACTTAATTATCTCAAAGGGTTCTTTTTGGGTTCTTTTCTTCAATGCAACAATGATAGAAGAAATTGCAATGACAAAGTAATGTCATCTCAGGAAATTTATCACGTCATCTTAAAAACTTTTTAGGTTGATTTGTTTTTAAGATTATATTTTTTTCCGTTTTTGATGATCGAAATTTAATAAATTTAACGGCTTTCCATTTGAAATGTTACTTTGAAGATGTGGCATTGACCCTCATTAAAAGTTGGATTTTTAAGTAAATTAAGCTGTGTTTAAATAAAAAATAAAAAAGAAGTTCGGTTTGTGTCTTGCTCAAATCAATAAAATATTTTAATCGCTCTTGGTTTTTTTACATAGAGTTGGTCATAATAATTAAAGTTATTTTTTAAAATAATTGCAAAATAAGAACCTACGGATCAGAATCATGTAAATTTCATGGCAGCTCTATTGGATTGACAAAATACAACTACAATGTAACAATGGAAGAATTGAGTAACGAAGCAATGAAATAAGGCCAAAAATCTACCAATATATGGCGAACTTGCAATTATCTTCCTTCACACATTCACATAAGTTTCACCCTGTTTTGACTATCGAACTTTAACTTTTAAACCACCGAATTTAAAACAAGTAAGAAAATAAAGATTAAAAATAAGGTTTTGCAATTGTTTCGTTAATCTAGGTTGTACTGAATATAGATAAAATGTTAATGCGTATAGTTGCATGTGCATGCTGTAGAGGGAGAAAACTAGAAAATCTGTTGGTCCATATATACAAAAACTGGAAAATCCAAAAATATTATATATCCGCCATAGGCCTTGTAAAATAAATTAGAAAGTACGATTTATCTTTTTTCTTTCTCTCTCTTGAATCGATGATACACAGCAAAGCGTGGACCGGGCAACAATTAATTTTTATATAAAAAAGTCATTAGACTATTTCTAGCCAAGTAGTACGCTAACAAAAAAACAACAACACAAACTTAATCATTACCATATTTTGAATAACATATCCGTATTTTGTTGATTATTTTTTCTATTCAGTGTGATATCTTTTTTAAAAAGAAAAAAACATGATGCATTATGTAAAATAGATATTATATAAAAATGCGTGCGCATACACTTGATTGGTAACTAGCCAGCTGTTGTGTTTACCTGTAGCGAGAATATTTTGTAATTTTTCTGCATGTCCTCTCTCCTTTAACATTGTTAATTTCCCCAAGCCTATTTAAGTTGTAGAAGCAGCATGACATTATAAAACTTCACATTCTAAAATATCAACAAGGGACAATTGTTAACCAAATGTAATTTTTTTGTAAGCTAGTTATTTTAAATTTTGACTGCTACAAAAAAGTGATGTATGAGAAATTTTAATAAAAAAGTGTTTTTAATTTGTGTAGAAATATTATTTTCCGATTTTTTTTGCTATACCTGTCAAGACAATAAAAATTATCGTAGTTAAAAGTGGAGTCTCAGTTTAATGGGGTGATGGAACCTGAAACGACATTAAAATTTCATTATCAATGTTGCATTAAAAATCGAAATATTCAAAAATAATCAAATCAGATAATAAAGTTTTTGTTAAAGAATTGATTTTTGATTGGTCATTTCAATGTACTTAATAGTATTCAATAAAGTCACGCATTGTCGACTTGTAATAATACAGTCGCAACAACTAGTCATTTTTCCGAGTATGCGAACTCTTTCTTTCTCCACCCGAGATGTCGGCTCGTCACTTGACTGTGGTTCTAAAATACGACGCCCGTCGCCAATAGCCCTCGCGCAGCTCTAGTGCGACGATAATTCAAACTAACCTTAACCTCCACCGAGACAATTTAGTGCCTCTAGACCAGTTCATATCCGTTGTAAGTTCACCAGAATAACAACCCTGGTGATCGCAGATTGCTCTATTGCAAAGATTGCCGCGGCTCTGTCTACTTTAGAGGGTAACCATATTTTATTTTTCGAACTGCAAATTAATTAAGCAAACGATAAAAAATATTAACTGAATTTGCGAAAGAAAGTTAATGGAAATAGGACATTTAGGCGACTGAAAGTTTAAATTGGAACTAAATGCAGCTTTTGACGAATTGGTTTCTTTTTTAGATACAAATTTGTCAAATCGTGTGTGGAAACATTTCTAGGTAACAATTACTGTTGCATCCCTACTTTTTAACCTCCACTGTTGCAAAACATAACCACCACGTTATAAGTACAGTTTTTGTCTCAAGAAAACACAGCAAAACCTATTTTATTCTAGGTGACATCCTCAAAACTAAGCTTGATTAAAAATTAAATGATCACATAAGGATTCAACAAGCTGAACAACTAATTAAAATATAACAACTTTATTCAACAGCAACAAAAATCACAACTGCCTTCTGCATCTACCATACAAGCATAGACCTAAAACCAATGGAAGGCCGGGTGAGCAGCATAGGCGTATGGCAGACCGATGGGTCTTGGTATGGCGGCGTATGGCAAGGGGTGGTGCAACAAAGGAGCCGGCAGGGCATAGTGTACGGCGGTGAAGGGGGAGGCGGGGATTTTGACTTCTGCAGTCTTCACTTCGGGGACTTCTGGGGCCTAAAAAAAAGGATTGAAATATTTGATATTTAGTTTAGTTAGATATAGATATATTAGATATTTTAGATATTTTATTTAGTTAGTCATTACCTTATCGTAGTCAACATAGGTGGTGCCACACACTGGCAAACAAGTTATATGACCTAGTTTTTCAGATTTCTCTAAAATTCAACTTTGGTTTTGAACTGAAAAGGTATCTGAAGTGCCATTATAGTAGCACAGAATACCCTATCATCACATTTTGGTGCCTACTCCATATACAAATTTAAGATTTATATCGAAAGATGTTAAAATAATGTTCGGCGACATTGTGTGCTACTATAGTCCTTAAGATTACAACGCAAGCTTGGCTCCCCCACCACCTCGTGTGGTTTTCCAGGAAACGACGTGAGCGTCGCGGCTCTAAACATACATTTCAGGCACTGATGTGAGATTAATCGCAATTGATTTCTAAACCCAATTATTGTGAGTGAAACACGAAAAGATCTCCCCTCATGCCGTTTCTTGGAAAAACACACGACGTGAAAGCGTAAGAAAGTTCTTTCGGTGCTTGCGTTGTAATCAGATGGACAATATCGAATCCCATCATCACCTTGGGTGCGAGTGCAGCCAGTTCCTCCGCCTTCTCGGCCGTCTTCTTGTCTACAGAGATATCTCCGGTGGGCTGGAACCCAATGTCTCCTCCGGCTTTGTACTCGACTTTCCTGAGGTCCCCATTAGCGTCGACGTAGCTGTAGCTCCCGGACACGGTTCCGTCGTCGTTTCGTGATTCTTGTCGCTTGTGTGCGCCCGCGTCGTCGACGCTGTATAGGAAGTTGTACTTGCCACCGTCCTCGATGTTTAGTTCGGCGTCACACCACACGGCGGCGAACAGGCAGAATAGGATAACCTGAGGAGAGATAAGTTTTTTTAAGGTCTGATTTAGGGTGTGTAACTTTGAATTGCAGAATAAGCTTCTGAGGGATACGTGATTTTGGATAAAGTGTAAACTTGTTTTTACTGCATAAGTTTTAAATTAAAATTTTCGGCTAATAAACTGATTTTTACAAAGCATTTTTTCAAATTTTACTTTTGTAGAAAATTGTTCTTAAAATTGCCTCAATACTTTAAATTAGGAGATTAGAAAATTAATAAAGTGTTAAGAATGATGTGTATTGCTACAAACACTAACAGTCTCTTGACGGGTTTGTGTATGTGTCCCAAAGGTGGTCGGACTTTGTTACTTTAAGCTACACAAAGGAGTCAGAGGTTTTGGCTTTCAAATATAGCAATAATTTATAAAAATAGGTTTAAAACTGCGAATTGAAAACACTGAGCTTTTTGGGCCATCACGCCACCGCAAACATGTCACTGGTTTTATCTAGCACTTAATAACTTTATACAATTTACACTTATGATAAAGGATAAACCGCTATTTATTATTTAATAATATGTTATGTAAGAAGCGTGTAAGGAGTATTGCTTAAACAAAAAAAATGTTTGCGTTCATACACGTATTAAATAAAAGAAGCACACTGAAATTTGTTGTTTGATATTCGAGCAATTTAACACTGTAATGTCTGCCTGCTGTATTTAAAACGAGTCAGTATTTACGAGAGCTAACGTTGTTAAAATTTCCCCTTTGAGTTTACCGTTATTCATCTCTCTCGATTCCATAAGGATATTTTAATATTTGTCTAATGAGTATTCAGTAAATTTACAATTAGAAAAATTACAAAACAGATATTACATTTTTCTAAACTTATTTGGATAAGATATGATTTAAAAACTCTATTCTGTTCATATTGATAGTCTAAAATCTGTATCCTCAAACATTGTGTTCATTTTATACATGCCGCAATGCCTCATATTCAAAACGTGGAAAAAATGGAGGTAAATGTATCGTGTTCAAAATATTCCATACACTTTCGCAAAACTAGTAAAAAAAAAATTAAGTGAAATTCAATAACTTCCGAAACTCTTGAAGTTCCTGGTATAATGTTCTCCGTTTACTTAAATTGACATTGGTGTTCAATATCTATAGTATACTAGTATTTGTAAAATCATTAAAAGGCAGTGAAAAATATATGTCTGCATTCTATAAATTTAAATCTTGTTTAGAATCGGATTGATTTATGATTACTGAAATACCGGATTTTTTTTAGTTTTTTGTATCTCATCTATTTTAACTTTGATCAATATACTTTAATAAACTAAATAATTTTTTATTAAATGAATATTTAAAATTTAGATCATTTAAAACTTTTATTATTTTCATTTTTATTGCATTTCAAATATTATTCGCTTATGTTGTTATGTTTATTTAGAAGGAAATTGAAAAATAAAATTTTAAAATAGTTTTTGGTGAATAAGAATATAAATCACGCTTTGGGTAATAGTAAAAAAATAGGTTTAACAAAATTACTTATAAAAGGTTGGAATTTATTTTATTGTTATAATAAAGCAGCTGAATTTATTGGAAAATCGAAAAGGTCTATTAGAAAATTGTGAAATGAGTTAAGTTTAATAACTCTATTAAAATATTAATTAGTTATGTGCCTATAAACTTGAAATGTATACTTTTATTGAAGTCACAACGACTATTGCAATATTCTTAATTGCAAAATATTAATAAACCATTTAAGTACAGAAACTTTAAAAAAAATGTTTTTAATGTTTTTTTTTAATAAAATTTTCGTGGTCATAACTGTAATGATAAAAAAAATATCGCAAACTTCAAAATAACGTTTTGAGAAAAATATTGAAAAAAAAAAAAGAAATTAAAAAGAATAGTGATTTATATTTTATTTTATTGTAACAAAATATCCTTACATTTTAAAGAAATTTGATGAATGGTTTATTTAAAAGTTATTTTATTTTAATGTGACTTTTCCAAACAACTGTATAATCTTATAAAGATAATTTCATGCATTGCAAAAGCCAGCTACATACTATGTAGTAAAGAGAAGTTGCGTTTTTTTACATTTTAAATTTAGAGATTTAGCATTTTTGGAAAAACTATTAATTCGCAAAATAACAAAGGTACTATAAATAAAATAAATTTCAACGAATACAAATTAGCAATAAATTTTGTTTTATAAATTCTAGTTACAAATTTTAATAAAAATTAGTTATCAACTCAAATCACTAAATGGAAATAATAACTTTCCTTTTACAAGCCAAACTGGTACTGAACTTTTAATCAATATATGTAATAAAAAATAGGCATTTGATACTAAATTAATAAGTACTAGACAAAAAAAAAATGCGAGTCGATGTTCTCCAAGTATTCAATACATTTAAGTAATAAAATAAGTTTAAGCAATTAAGTTTATTCTTACCAATTTCATCTTGAAATCTCTTATTTCCTTAGCTGCAAGAAGAGCACTAGATCGAATGATTGACGATTTGGTGAAGAATCTCCAGAGCTGTTTTCTTTTATATTCTCCAAACCTCATGAATTTCTTTGTCCAGTTAAATTACATAAAGAATGGAATGTGTTACAATTCGATCATCCCTCCCAAGGTTGACAACTATCATAGGTGGATGTGATTCGAAAAATATAAAAAAATATCTGTTTATTTTCTCCACTTAAGTG
Source organism: Oedothorax gibbosus (assembly GCA_019343175.1). Classification (NCBI taxonomy): domain Eukaryota; kingdom Metazoa; phylum Arthropoda; class Arachnida; order Araneae; family Linyphiidae; genus Oedothorax; species Oedothorax gibbosus. Next base: position 160,204 of record JAFNEN010000253.1, read on the forward strand.
CCTTGTTTCGCCATTTTGATTTTTTATTTATTGAAGGCTGTTTCACGGATCTTTAACGCTAGGTTTGCTGTAATTATTATTAATGGGTTCGCCCGCCAAAGGCTGGTCAAGTTGAAAGGTTTCTAAATGCTGAAGAATTGTGTTCTTTTGTTCAAAATTAGTTCGATAAAGGTGAAAGTCTTCATTTGAAAAGAAGCGGGGATTTACTTCGGAAGTTTTTAGGGTTTTTTTCTTTTGAGAACTAAATAATAGTTAGGTGTCTTTTACAAAATTTCAAAGCATTTCAAGTTTGATGGGTTTTTTTTAAATTTTATCTCTAACTTAATTTAACTCTTTTGTAACTAACTGTCAAATTGGCAAACTTTACTTTTTTCTAAATTGTATTTCAAATTATTTTTTAAAATGAAAAAGAAAAATGAATAAAAGGTAATTATAAATTCGAATATCAATTAAATACAATATATAAAACATTACTTGAGTTGAAGTATTACATAAATAATATATTTTCTAAGGATTGAAAATCTATTTCGAAGGTTTTGTGAAAATTCTAACGTTAATTGTTTTACACGGGTTTGTTATTTTTTCTATTTTCATAACGAATAAAAAATAGTTTATAAATGTATGAGATATTTTATAGGCATTCACAATTGTTTGTAATATATTAAGTTGATAAACCATGAATTGGTATTACGGATTTTTGGAGGTAAATGATATAAAATGAAAACTTTACATTTTAAATCGATGGTCTAACTTTCATCATATCTTTTCTGTAGCAATAAAGATCTTTTATGGCAACTTTGCTAGCAGAAATTTTCTATAATTGTACAGGAATTTTTTTTTACAGTGAATCATTAGAAGCAGGATCAGGTATAGATTGTAAATGAAGAAGATAATGTTATGGAAAATATTTATATAAAAATCATTAAAGTCGTTATTTACAACGCTTTTTAAAAATATTAACTATCATTTTAAATAATATTTTCTAGCCCAAAATTCTGTGTGAGGTAATTTGCAGTTTGTTCAGAGTATCCAGAAAAAATGATATAAATAAGATCAAATATCCTAAAAAAATTAGATAATTAGACAAATGAATTAATAAATGAAACGAGAAAGGAAATAATTAAGGCAGAATTTAAGATTTCGAATCCACTGCGCTATTCTGACAACCATTCTCCCACGTCTAGGTCATTTAAAAAATGGAAAAGATTCCTCCAGTAGGTGTGGCAGCGAAGAGTTCGTTCGTCGCGACAAGGCCGAACAATCGTTCTTCTATTTTTTTAAACTTATAAAATTAATCAAGACCCCCACCCCAGAAGTAGAATACGTGCAGAAAATGATAACAATATTGGAATAAAGGAAAATGTTTGTAGTTTGTGTTGTGTTTTTCGATTATTGGTGGAGCGTAGAATTTTAAAAGGGCGATTTGTGGGCTATAACAAGGACATTTAAGATTTTATTTTATCTCTTTGTTGCTTATTTTGATACCTTCAAGTACACATCCTCGAGAAGATGCAATGTTGGGCAGATGTTCAGTATTTTGTGTTATATCTGGGCATTATATATCATTAATAGTTAATAATTTAGGTATCCAATATTGCGTGTAAAACATAAACATTAAAAGTATAATATGACTTTTGCAGCAGAGAAAAAAATATACTACTCCCTTGCAATGGATATTCGTGCATTGTATAACCTACAAGAAATTAGCTATTATGAAATCGTACTAGTTCTCTCTAGATTAGTTTTAAATAACACTATTCAACAATATACTTAATTCAGAATTAAAAATTCTAATATTCTTTAAAGAGATAAAGAATCATAAAATGAAAGATATAGGTCCTCTAAAATAAGAGATAAGAGTATCTAAACTATTGTAATGTGATATGGACACCGAATTACTTGCTTATACTAAAAAATCAAGACTAAATCATTTATCCCCTTTCTTGCTTATACTATAACCTGTTGCTTGCTTATACTATAATTGCATATTGTTACTTGCTTAAATACTATAAAATCAAGACTACCATCGTTCATCCCTTCCATATTCCTGTTGCTTGCTTATCTACGATTGCTTATTGTTACTTTACTTGCTTATGCTATAAAGCAAGACTATATCATTCATTCCTTCCATATTCCTGTTGCTTGCTTATACTACAATTGCTTATTGTTACTTTACTTGCTTATGCTATAAAATCAAGACTATATCATTTATTCTTTTCATATAGGGTGACACGGGGACAAAAATCAAACTTTTACCATAGCTCCCACATTTATATAATTTTCTAACCAGTAAATATTTTCGTAATGACTATTTGATGTATCTGTCGGGTACCACTGTTGAAATTTATTATTTCCACTGTAGAAGTTGAACAAAAAATAAACGTGTGTCCAAAAATTACCCCGCCAATTGGTGTAATTGGACAGTAGTTTTCAATTTGTTCTGCACAGTATTTAGACTAGCAATGAGGGGTAAATTGTGGGATATGGTGTGTACTATAGTACTGTGTATTTGATTATTATTTAACAGCACATGGCTCATGTAAAAAATGTATAACAGTGAAATTAAGTAAAAATTATCAAACATTTAAATTTCTTCTTTTTCCAAGTGCAAACGTTGATTAGATGGTGTTTTTTAATCACACAACTATACCAAGTAAATTTAAGCATATTGCGATGCTGTCTGTCTTACCCATAGCATTTCCAACAATTTCCCCGCTTTGTCCAATAATTACCCCGAAACTAAATATGCATGTCATAATGTTACTATTCATCCTATAATGGTGTTTTCATCACAAACCACATTCATAAGCATATCTACGACTGAGCATTACAAAATGCAAGATCATGTAAAAGAAAACAAAATTATACACAATTTGACATCGATTGAGCAAAAGTTTAAACTATTTTTCAAGCACTTTTGTTTATTAATATTTTTTTGAGAAAAAGTACTAATTTCATCCCAATATTTAATCGGTTCGAAAATACGACGCCCGTCGCCAATAGCCCTCGTGTAGCTCTAGTGCGACGATAATTCAAACTAAACTAAACCCAATATTTAATCAGAGCATTGATGGATATACAATTAACAAGTTTTGGTTTGTTAGATGCATTAAATTATGATTCATTATTGTTTTTGGGCCCTGTCCAATAATTACCCAGATTTTCCATGTCCAATAATTTCCCCGTATGTCACCCTACCTGTTGTAAAAAAAATGAATTAAGTAAGCAGGGAATATTTCCACACGCTTCTTCGTCTACTAAAAAATCAAAAGAAAATAGCGCGGTGGAAAACTTTCCTGCGAACATGGCCCCCGTTTTGAGTCATCTATTCGTATGAGATATTGGGTTGAAGGAAAACGTAGACATTTAATAATGGCCGAAATTTCTTTTATTGTTGAGAATTTTAATAAATATTTTCATTGGGAATTTTGTCTTCGAAAATATTAAAATATAATTTCATTCAGCTTCGCTTCCTTAAGAATAGAATTTACCGTCTTTTAATAAATACTTATAATTGTTTTAAGTATACAGTTACTTGATCGTATTCTATTCCTTTATTCTATTTTCTATTCGATTTTTATATGCTAAATAATTTATTTAAATTTTCATTTTATAAATATTTTGCCTTTACAGTTGACTTACTAAGTTTCCCATTCGTGTGAAGTTTCGTTTATATTAAAGAGGGTATTTTTGATATTTCTCTCAAATATACATGATGAGTAAACATTTGTTTTAAAATTTAATTTCAAGAGACACTAAAAAAGATTTCGAAATTCATCATTTTGAAATCAGATGACATATTCAATAACTTATGTAACCTAAGAAATTTATTTACAGTAGAATAGCTTTGAATCCTTCATACATCCATATTTATTTTATTCAGATAACACGCCACTCCCAATGTTTCACTCGAGTTATTCAACAAACAAACATTCGTAATAATAATATCAAAGCGTCTGCACTTCGAATATCCTTGCCGTAGGTATCACAAGTGTTTGCTCTTTGTTCAAACACCCAAACCATGGTTAAAAATCGTTTTAAATCAAGATCACCGCCATCTTTTTTTGGCGAAAAAATGACCTTGCCAAAAGTGCCAAAGGGAGCCAAATGAAACTGTAAAAAAATGCAGTGTTCTTCATTGATATGGAAAGGACGTCTATAAGATTAAATATCGAAAGTTAAAAGAAAAATACATAAAAAAAATTTGGACCTCAATTGATTGATGCACATTGTTCTGCGACCGATGAAACAGAATGTTAAACGTATGAACAGTCTGTTCTTTTTATCTCTATAAATTAAAAAGTAAAACAAAAACAAATTAAAACTAAATTGTGAAAAGTCCAACTGAAGTTTTGCGTTTTCTATTCGATTGATAGAAAGAAGTTTTCTTTTAAAGACAATTATTATTTTCTAGATATTTTGGATTAAGATAGAGACAAATTTGAATTGTAAGAAAGTTTTTAGTATAAATTTTAAGTAATGGATTTTTAAAGCATAAATTAAAAAGTCTCATTTTTTAAAAATGTTCCATAATTAGAAATATAACACTTTTAATCTAGTTATAAAATAAGTGTTTTCATTACATTTATTTTATACGGTTGCATAACATTTAAAATTTATTATTATTTTGAAATTTATGCACGATGCCCTTGTTTTAATAAAACATGTGTTTCATTATTTATAACTTTTTAATGGTAATTGAGCATGAAAATATCTTAATAATTGTTCACTAATGTTAATGATACATATTTACACCCTTGAATTAATTTTTTTTTATGAAAAAGCATACTATAATATTTTCTAACTAATACTAAAATCACAAAAAAATAATATTGAATAACGAGTGTCAAAATCATTATCTGGGAATTTGGTTTCAAGATAGAAACCAATATTGAAGACATACAGGAACTAAAAAAAGGTGTTCATGAAATAATCAAATTATTATCACCTCCCTGCAATGAGGCCCCTACGTAACCTTGAAACAAAGAGGAGTCCACACCCTGACCTACATTAAAGACTCTTAAAAGGGCCTAAGGTAGGGTGAAACTCCTACTGAATTGGAATTGTTTCGATAATATTTTTATATCAAAAGTTATTAGAGAGAGTTATGAGTCAGGCTTGGCTTGTGATTTTACACTCAGAAAAACTTGTGCTGCCTTTTTCTATAAAAAAAATGTGTTTTCCCAGTTATTACAAGTTGTATTGAAACAATACAAAAATTGTGTTGTGATTAAATGTTAATGCATGGTTAGTACAAAAATTATGTTGAAGGCGCAGCGCGCATGTATTTTTCCGAAATGTAGTTCAGTATCTGCTCTTTAATGTTTTGTATAAATAGTTATACTGAATCTTAAACCTTAAAAATTATATATTACAATTCTTTAACATGGAGTTTATAATTTTGTTACACACATATTTTAGAAAATAATATAGTTTAGTTTTTTTTGTGTTACGATTGGAGGGGGGGGGGGGGGGGTAGGTACATATATATTCCGGCTTGTGTGATTGATCAGAGACCCGCTTATGAAGCTTTCGTCAAGTAAGACATACACAGAAAGAATTTTTTACTGTCACAGAGAAAGGATTAATATACACCCAGTGCGAAGGCGGGAGTCGAACCCGCACCCGTTACAGGGCGGAGACTGCTATTAGCGCAATGATCCAAACCACCGTTACGAATAGAAATAGTAATTATCTCCTCTCGCGATTGTGAGTTGCGTTGGAATAATTGAAATTTGAGTTCGTATGTTATCAAAACAATGTTTATATTGAGCCCCCCCCCCCCCCACACGGAATATTGTAAGATCGCAATTTTTTACACTTTACTTGTGTTTCACTTGTGCTGTTTATGTACGAGTATTTTCTGAGTGTATTTGGGGTAAAATTTTCAAAATACTCGCATTTCATTGAAAATTTTACATAAATAATTATTTTCTTTTTCATATTTTTCAATACGTATCAAAACGATGCAGTTATTTCGATAAAGTTATATACTTGTAAGCTTAGTCCTATAGCTACCATACATGATAATATTCTAAAATGTTTTTAACGTCGAATTTGATATTAAAAAAAATATTCTTTATTTATAGTAGCAAGTTTTAAAATATTTTGTTTTAAGAAATCCAATATGAAATATAATTAATAATTCTATCCCACACCATTCATTTTTCCTATTTGTTACTTTTACTAAGAGAAATTTTATTAAAAAATTGAATTCGGAATTTTCACAGTTTGTGTTTTCAAATACTATTGGTGTATTTCGAAAGGATGGTATAATAAACAAAAAGGCTTCATAAGCGGGTCTCTGATCAAGCACACAACCGGAATATATATGTACCTCCCCCCCCATAAACAAAGACAAGTAATCTTTCAACAAAATACCTTTAAATGTCAAAAAATATGTCTTAAAATTTTGTAAAAGCCACAACAATGAATTGTAGACATAATAATTTATTTGTGGTTTTTCGTCTGTGTTGTATTTATACATTTTATAATAATTCACATAAAACATCAAAATGTACAATATTTACAAATACACATAGAATATTTTCATGCAACCGTATAAAATGTGTTACGATTATCAAACATCGAATATTTTACAATTATATATATAGCATAACATTAAATCAAAATAAAATATTTTAAATAATAATTTAATTCATTGAACTAATTTCTTTCTAATTTTAAATCCAAAATTAGTTGAGTTAGAAAACTTTTTGTCTTTAAAAGAAATATAAATATAATGTTCTTTATTCATTTCGGATAACATAATGATGAGCAAGCTTTTAATATTATGCTTACATAAAGAACACCTTTGTTATACATATAAAATATATAAAAAAAAATCTGAACACAACGAGTCTTGAAACCAAACGTCTCACATTGTGCAAACCTAACCTAACCTAATATAATGTATAACCTTGCTTCAAAATAAAGTACACTGGAGTTAATAATAATCATATATGCAAACCTAAATGCTTTATTTTCACCCCGTCTTTTAAAAAAATATTTTTGCATACATTATATATTTTATGGTGGTCAACTTTCTCATAGTTATATATATACTTTTTTATAGTGGAGAAGATAAATAAAACGGAAAAATAATTTACATATTTAATTCAAATTTACCCGTATATTGCTAGTTTTAACTATACAAAAATACTGTTTAAGTAACATACATATAGACATTTTAAACTAAATTTTATGTAGAGACTCTAATTATTAATACAATAGTCATACATAGACTTAATATTTCAAATTATATAATTTCATTTTGCACAAAAAAAAATAAAATTGTCCAAAAAAAACCTTGAAAATCATCAGTTTTGAATACTTATAAGAAATGGGGTACTCAATGATCAAGCAAATTTTATTTTTCCGATAATTCTATCGTTAGCCATTTAAATTACAAATGCTCAAGCAATTTCCAAAATAAATGGTACAATGTACATAAAAGTAGATATACTTGATAATGTATTTAAGGAGTCATAGGGTTAAATAGTTATTTATTATTGGTAGATATATAGCAAAGTTTAAATGTCATTGTTATTTTTTTACAGCGATACTTATGTAACCTCATGTGCAAACATGAAAACCCTTTATGAATATTTCTATTCTAATAGTTTTAATGGAAATAAAAAAAACCTAAAACAATATATGAATACAATATACAAATACATACGGCGCGAACATAAAAAAAAATCTCGCATCGATAAGACTCTAGCAAAACGACAATCATATCGTTTTGAATATTAGTCGTATGTTTAGTCTAGAAAAATTGACCAAAAAAATTAATGGCATGAACTTATTTTTTATCAGTAGGTTATGTAAATGACAACCTGTTTAAAACTAACTTATCTTATAAGTTATTTTCGTGTCTATAATTAAAGCTCGAGTACCGCTGATTTAAGAAAAGTATGAAGCAAAAGTATTAAAATAACCTAATTTTAACCAAATTATAATACACATATTCCTAATAAGTTTCTTTTATCACAAATAGAGAAGTATTTAAAATAACATTAATTTGTGTAATACATATAATCAATAAATAGTTCTAATATAATAGTTATTTCATGCTTTTCATGTTTTACATATCACATAATTTAGTTATCTTATAAATGCAAACAAGAGACAATACCGTATTATATTCTGATACTTTTATATTTTTAATTTATATGAAAACTATATATAAGACCTCCTTGCTTTTTGAAACACAAAAAAGTATTAGAACCTATTTTTTGTTTATATATATTTCTGATAAAATTTATAAGTAATAGTAATAATTTTTTCTAATAATTTGTTGAAGCTAAACACTCTTAAATATGATATACTTTAGCAAAACTACAAAATACATTTTTTTCACAACAGATGATCACATAAAAGAGATGAATAAATCTCTTTTATGTGATTGTGTGTGATAAAATGGATTAAGATTAAGACATATTGAACTTTTTTTAGAAATAATTAACATCGTTCTTCTACAACTAACACTTAAATAGAAATATTTTGTCTGTTAGTAATAAACATCCAATTTTACCATTATATAGCTCCAGTTATTTTCTAAGTAAAAAAAGAAAGAAAAATTGATTTGATGTTCGCTTTTAAACTTTAACGTTTAAAATAGAACATCAAACGTTAACGTAATCCATTTAAACCTTTTGGAGTTTGAGGAAAGACCACAACATACTTCTTCGCAATTCATTATTCTAAAATCAAGAAATATACCTGTACTCCTAAGCTCCGATGCAAGTGAAGGAAATAGTTGTGTTGAACAAAAGAAATGATGCCGCGATATAGAATTGACAAAGTTGTTAAAATGCTTGGATAATAAATTTAATAAAGTGATTAACTACTAATTTTACAATATTTTGATTCAGCTTTTTAAAACCATTTTTATCACAAATTTTGGTCAACATGTACACATATAAACGCTTATTTACAGTTTTACATTTGAAATATATACAAACCCTGTTTTACCTGTTGCAGAATTGACTTGCTCAACAATGCAATTATGAGTATACACATTTATATTGAAAACATATAAAGATATGTTATAATGTTGATGTGAAGTGATAAAAAAAGGAATAAAATATGTTTGAAAAACAAAATCTATTTTGGTTTCATTTGACTAGAAAAGCATCATCTGTGAGCTCACAATAATAAAAGAGAAATATTTTTTTTAACATTTATTTTTTATATACAATTTCACGGTATTTTATATTATACATATCTAATCGAAGACTCAATCACTAGTAAGTTCGAAGAAGATTTATTAATACATCCAATTTATTTACTTATGACCTTTTCAGCACATTGTTGATTCCTGATATGGATCAGGTGGTGAACCTGACTTCGTGGTATAGTTTGCCGATCTGAAAGCCCAAGTGGCCAGATCGTTGTTCGAGTTCAAACTGACGTGCCTGCTGAACTGAACATCACAAGTGAGAAGTTTCCAGAAAGCCCGCTTGAAAGTCTTGTTGAATACAGTGTAAATGATGGGATTGATGGTAGAGGATCCGTATCCCAGCCACAGAAAAGTCGTTGCTAAGTAGGGATGGAAAGTGTTCGGATCCTTGAATGCGAACATAATGTTCAAGATGAAGAACGGCGTCCAGCACACCACGAAGCAGAAGAAGACAATGCCGAGAACTTTCGTGGCCTTCTGCTCGTTCATCACCTGGTTGGTGCCAAGGGTCCTCACCATCCCTGGTACAAGCTGCTGCTGTTGAGTTGAAGATCTGTGCTGTCCATGTCCGCTCTGTCCACCGATCCGTAGCCTCACAAAGCTGTGCGAAGATGAAGATCGACTGCTGCCTTGTTGTTGTTGCTGTTGAGGACTCAGCAAATCTTTCGTGTCTCCGCAGGCTGTTGATTCTGCCGACTGGCACCTGCCACAGTGGTGGCAGGTGTTGGAAGATGATGACGACTGCTGGAGAAGGTTGCCGTTCTTGGTGGTGGATGAACTGTCCGTCGGCGATCCTGGGGACGGTCGGCGACCCCTCCGTATGAACGGGACCCGCCTGGTGTTAGGTTTCTCCGCCAAGAACTTTGCTTTTCGCTGGAGAAGCCTCACAGTGAGGACGTAGGTCACCACCATGATGATCATTGGGAAGTAGAACGTTAACAGGGACCCGAAGATAAAGAAGAACCTGTTCAAAAAAAATAATCATAAAATATTGTGAAGCAATACAAAATGCAGAAAGATATATATTTTAAAACTCATAATATTACAGCTTTAATGAGTTTTGATGGATTTCTCAGCGTGGGTTTTTTTATGGATACGTTTTTTGAAGTGCGTAGAATAGGCATGGGATTGCGTTGGTGGCAACGATCACGGGTCAACCTAAACGTGGGAACTGCATACTCAGCTCCTTTGACGTGAGCGTCGTGTTAATAGAGTAATATACTGGTATTACTTAAGCAGTGTGGTTATACTTAAATATTTCATTAAGGATGATTTAAAAAGGTTTAGGATTTTTAGAACAATTAAGGGGATTTAAATAGTAGGAATATCTTTTCATATATATTTTAAGAATTCAATAGCTAATAATTTTCAAGTTGATTTAAAAAAAAACGCAAATAAAAATGCATCTGGCTGTACCCAGCTAAGTGAATGAAATCAAATCCTACCTGTTGTTGATGGCACATGCTTCGGGAACGGGTTGAATGTTCGCCGGGTCAATCATGGCCAGTACCGTGATAGGGCTTGTTATGACCATGGCCAGCAACCAGACCAGGACGATCTTCATCATGACCATCTTCTTGGAGCTGGATCGTGTCTTGAGTGGGTTGCGGATGCCGAGGTATCTGCCTAGGGAGATGAAGCACATGTGCATGATGGAGGAAGAACAGCTTAAAACGTCGCACGACACCCAGAAGCTGCAGATGGGCCAGTCGAATGGCCAGTAGCCTAGAGGGAAGAGACGGTATTCGTGTTACCGAACAGTTCAAATAAGTGTATTAAGTGTATGAAGAAAACAACACAAAACTCGCAAACACAGCAAAGAAAAACACAACATATTAAACCATGGAAATTGAAAGCGATTTTTTTTCTGTAGATTAACATGTTTCGATGATGTAGATTGCTAACCTTCTACAGAAACCGAAAAAAATAGATAGATTTGAAATTTTTATATTCCTTCATTTCATGAACCGATATCGTTAAAATATTATATCGATGAATTTATATATTTGTACCTTTTATCTGACAATACAAATTGGGTTGCACTTTTCTTATTGCTACTCTCGGTGTTTGTTAATTCAGGAGGGATAATTCTACTAGCACCAACTGCTTAAAGCTTATTTCGAATGGCTCAAAACGTACAATCCTAGGTGGATTTAAACCCATAGATTATAATAGGACTCTAGCTGCTCGGCCATATTGAAATAAAAAGGAACCTCGCAACTTGATGAGCTGAAATATTTTGCCATTTATTTTCGTAAGTTTGATACCTATTTTACCAGTAATTTTTTTTATTATTGAATATTATAATTTTAATAGGTTTCCACGTCTTCTTTCTCCTAGTTGTCCGTAAAAAAAAGCATGGAATTGGTTCTTTGTTTGAGAAATAAATAATTGAAATATAAACATTGAAAAATAAATATTGATAAAAAAAACGTTGTAAAATAAATATTGATTGAAATAAATAATTAAAACAATTAAAAATGAATGAGAAAATAATTAAAAAAAAATAGAACCAGAACTTGTTATCACCCACGAACAAAATGATTTTGAAGAAGGAAAACTGTCTGATTTTTTTTAATACGACTTTCGTTTCTAAAAAAATCATCCTAAGTTACATCAGGTAAAGGTGAAGGAATGGTTTTTAGCCTCATCAGGAGATGGCGCCACCACGTTTTAGTAAAGCAGAATTTTGAAAAAGTGGCCTGTTAATAAAATGCATTTTTGATTCTTTTAATAGGAAATCAAACCATACATATAGTAGCACAATTAGTATTCAAATTGTGATAAAAAAGTAAGGGATTGCGTACATTTGTGAATTGATGCTATAACATATGACAGAGAAAGAGTAATAGATATTAATTTATAATAAACTAGCAAATTTATACCCGTTCTTCGCACGTATTAAAAAAATATCAAATCGTTCCAAATATGTTTACAATATAACCTGTTATAGGATCATAAACTTATGTTATTGTTCCCGCTCGTTATAAAGTATAAAATCCCAGTTCATTGCCTTAAAATTCCAAAATGAAAAATAAGCTATAAAATGCACTCATAAATGTCATCACAATTCCCTCATAAATACATAAAACCTTTTAGCTCATTTGGCGCGTTTTTGAAAATAATTTGGCGAGAAAATAGATATAGCTACAAAGACACCCATTATACAGCTCTAACACAATGACCTTCGAACAACCGACCAGCTTATAAATTATTTATAAAAGAAATTGCCTATTTGGCGAATTTTAGTTAATAAGTTGGCGAGATTGGCAACGTATTTGGCGAAAAAATAGACATAAAACACTAATAGCTCTAGTGTGATGGCCTTTATTAACCATCATAGTTCAGTAATAGCTTAACTGTACATTTATTGCTTAAATATGCATACATGCAGTCAACAGAAAAATCAATGAAAAAATCATCAAATAAACCCACAATAAAATCCGGGAATGAAGACTGGCGGAATTACGTCACTTGAAACATGTCAATTATTTTTCAAATAATGAATTTAGTTTCTGAAAGTAATGGCAAAAGAATAAAATAAACATTTTGAATTTTAAATGTTTTCGTTAAAAGTTTTATTTAATTTTTTCAGCTGATGGCATCAGGAAAGAGAAAAAATGATCGGATTTGAGCGAAAGTGGTGTATTTTTTTTCAGAAAATTAGAATTTTCTCTAAAAATTGAACAAATATGAAAAATCTAAGCCTCAGGTGCACACGTTGGTATTAAAGGGAATCTATCTTGAAAATTTCGAATTTCTGAGGACAGAATAAGTAGGTCTTTCCGAAAACAAACACACACACACAGAGACTCTTTCTTTTATTATTATAGATGCATTTAAATTAAAAATTAAAGAGAAAGAGAGTAATGTATAGCAAATGCGTGCATAATAAAATTTTTTTGAGTATTATGTAATGATATGCGTATCAAAAAAGTAAGAATAGTTTATTAAAATAAAACCTGTGTTATAATTTAGAGAAAAGCAAAATAAATTAAAATAAAACTGTAAAATTAATTGAAGAATGCACAATGAATACATGAATTTCTTTGTTTCAGGTGACGAATTCCTTACAAATTTCCTTCTTAGCTTCCTTCGATCGGTGCCCTGATAGGTGCTCTACCGTTCTTACGACATTGATTCTTCAATCGCTGCTCGATAATGAATATATTTTCATTTAGCATTTCTATTTCACTCAAGACCTGAAACATGCCCATTAAAAATACCAAGCAACTCACCTAGGAATCCCTCGAGTATGCCGAAGGGCATAACTGCCACGCACACAAGCAGGTCCGCCACGGCTAAAGAAAGTAAAAAGTAGTTGGTGACGTTCTGGAGTCGCTTTTCGAGGCAGATGGCCAGGCAGACCAGCACATTGCCCAGCCCGCCAGCCACCACCAGGGCGGACAGCAGAAGAAAGGGCCAGTTGTAGTCGGCGCCTTCCGAACCCACCTGCATTGGGAAGGTAAGGCGTTTGTGGATAGTATTGATAACATGGGGAAGGGACTGTAAACAAGAATTTATGATAGAACTAAAATGCCCTAACTTCCTTTGAGTTCAATGCTAAACAGAAAGCCAAGTGCAGACATGCAAATGGGGAAGATATTAATAAAAGGTTGGTCTCTGACTTCTGGGATTTCAAACAAAAATTGAATTTTTAAAATTTGACGGTTAGAACGGAATATTAATTAGTATTACAGACGCACGGAATTTTCTACCCTTTTGTCAATAACCTCCTTTTCATTTTTAAAATCTATCAAATTACGAAAAAATAATCTAAAAATAAAATAATATTCTTAACAACTTTGTTGCAGGAAAAATTGGTGTCAACAAAAGGTGTTGAAAAATCTCACCAAACTTCGGTGTAACTATCGAAATTTTGGTGTAACAGTTTAGTGAAAGTGGATTATTGTTTTATCATCGTAAGATTTTAAATTAAATGTTTAAGGAAACACAGAAAACAAACCTGAAACATAATATCTGAAGGTAAAAAGTACATGCACAGAGACTATCCCTTTTAGTATCCTCACCTGGTAACCATCCGATGACCCATTCTCAACCGTACAAGTCAGCCACGAGCACGGCGTCCCGTTTCCGTCCTCGTCCCCCTTCCAGAACTCTGCCGAGATATTGATGTCCAGAAAATTGCCGCCGGACTCGTACAAGGCCGAGTCGGTGAGCGACGAGTTGTCGATGCTGAAGACAGACACATCAGACCTGAGGACATTTTGGGGCCAGCCGAAGTGGTCAAAGATGGCGGAAGGGAAGAGGTGGTTATTGTTGGTGGTGGGAGGTCGGGCTGCATTCAGAAACACGTCCATGTGGTGGGATCGGGCTTTAGCGGTGCCAGGTTGGATGGTGGATGTATGCTTGGGTCATCAGGAATGAGCGTTGATGATCTGCAAGGATATGAAAATTATTCTGTTAGTTTTCTGAAATAATAAACATTTATTTTACGGGTATTTATGATTGTCTGCTTAAGATTTCTGAATTTCGTGAATACCATTTCATCGTCTATGGAACATTTCATAATCCAGAAAGCACAATAAGAAGACACAGGCAACGATCGAGATGGCTAGGCTAATGAGGAAAAGCGGCTAGGGAGTCTTAGTGGGAGTTTTATAGCGTTAAACATTATAGTGTTAAACATCAGATATGTTATGGGTATTTATAGTTTTTTGCTTGCGATTTCTTAACTGAGTTAATAACATGTCAACGTTCAACATACAATTTCATCAACTAGAAGAAGAAAAAAGAAGAGGCAGGCCACGATCAAGATAGCTAGACAATGTGGAGAAGAGTCTAACGAGTCTTGGTGTTAGCATATGGAGAGTTATGGCATTCAGATCGGTCAGGATTGTTTAAACTGACTGAGACAGCATTGGTCAGAAACCGGCCGAAGGAAGGAAGAAGTATTTATGATTAAGATAATATTTATTGTAAAAGTTTTAAGAAAGGCAATTTTAGTAACACATAGAGGGATTCCAAACTTCATGGATGGATGCATGGTCGATCAATGCCTCACTTCATGGCTAAATGTATTGTACTGTCCTCTTCTCAAAATATCCTTGTCCCAGTTGTTATTATTTATTATTAAAAAATTGATATTAGGATTATATACAGTTTTAGTAAATGGCATAAGTTTAAATTGAAGATTCGTCCAAAAAGACAACAAAAATCAAAACAAAATAACACTCTTCCGATTTCTATGAACTGACATGCATTCTGCTCTTAGATAAAATAAAGTTCTAACTATAAGATTGGCATCTTTAAACTATTTCATGGTTGTCTTCACTGGCAGAAAAAGAAGTTCTAAAGGCAGACATGCCCGAAGTCTCCCCATCTCCCAGATCTCCCAACAAGGAACACCTCTTCACAGCTACAAGCGCGGATTCTCTCACTTTCGTCCCACGTTCTTGGGAATCTTGTGTTTTTATCCTTAAAAGCTGCTTAGCCCCGGAGTGAACTATTCAGAGATGAGGAATTTTATTTCTGTCGCCAGAAAGTGCTAAGTTGGTTTGTAGGAACTGTATCTGAAACTCAACAGTATCTAATCATCAACTAAAAACTTTCGTCCCTTTAAGCAACTTTCAGTACATCTTTTACTCAACGAATTTTGTAATTATAAGTTAACTTAAACAAGTAAAAGTAAAAAACTGTCTTTCGAGGTAATGTTGCCACTGATTGAAAAACACCTTTTTTACTAGGTGTGTTCAGTGAAGAGTTATTAAAAAGTAAAGCTTAGGAAAACGTCACCCTTATCAGTCGAAGTTGCCTGATGGGGAAAAGTGTCAAACGTTTTTCATAGCATGGTAATATAAATTATCAACATTTTCTTATTTAAAAGCTTTAAACAATTATGTGTTTGTAATAAATCTATTTGAAAAGGGAGGTTGTTATTTATCAATAAATGCTGAAATGTACATTAAATAATACGTTTGCTTTCAAAATAAAAGAAAATACAACGCCTTCTGCTTTTTTCTGTGCAAACAATGTAAGCTTTGAAAGAATCCTATTTTGATACCTATTTTGATACATATCTAAACTGGATTTTATCGCAAAATAAAATTTTCTTTTTCATTATAAAGTTTCTCGTTGAGTGGTAAAAGAATCGGCAAACTGCCTTCTTATGCTTTATAAATGGGTTTAAATTTTGTCGTGTTTTTTTTTAAATTGTGCAATAAAAGTGCTTCTAATTAGATTTTTTCTGAAATTTTTGATAATTTCTAGTTTTGAAGCGCTAAATGCTTCGACATATCATATTTGTCTATAGCATTTGAATTTTGAATATTGAAACTGGGTGATGGGCAGAAAGAGGAACAAACACAGACTTTATGAGCGCTTCATATTTTTACGTTATAAAGTAATGTGGAACCTAAAATTTAAAGCGTCATTTAGTAAAAATGTGTCTTTTTTTAGTTATATAATGTGTTCTTTAAACCGAATCTACAAGATCCCCCTTTTTGCAAACATCGTTCAAACTATTTCCATTAAAAATACCATGTTTGAAACGAATTATTCGACATCTATCTGACAAAAACACAAATTACAACTAGGTCAAAACTCAACCAAAAACTTCTTCGGTATGCAACAAAAATATGCTTCTGGGAATCCAAAAAAGATACAGCGGTTTATTTTCCTGAAGGAAATCTCCCAACCACACCCAACTAGAGGGGCTTTTTTTGTGCATTTGAGGCACGTATTTCTTCAGCATTCTTTGTTGCGATATTGGATACTGCGGAGGAGTTTTTCATTGTTATTGGGGATGTTTGGGTTGGAGGAAGATCCAGCGGAAGCTATTTTTGCGCAAAATAAGGAGGGAAAATATGAGTGGATGATGTTGTGAACCTTACACAGTTTTATGATAATTGAAAGTAAAAAATTGGGAGAGTTTTTTTGAGATACACATTTTTTGTAAAGTGCTAAAAAAATACATTTAAATTGTATTTGAAACTGACATTATAACTGAGTTGTGTAAAAAATATTTAAAAATCTTTTAAAGTCAATTTTTTATACATGTGCAATATTTTTCCAAAGACACAACTTTATATTAGTAAAATCGAACAATCAGAACCAATACATTGCAATGTATTGATTATTTTTGTTTATTAAAAGTTTTTAAAATAAACTTGAAAATAATGTATATTTTAGACGTTAATTGGCAATGTTCCTTGCCATTTACTTATGTTTGATTTTGTGTATTACGTTTTTCCAATTAATTTAGTATCATAATATTTGTTAAAAAATAAACAGTAATATGCTTAACTATTAAAGTTCAAACTATCATGTAATTTATTTAATTAAAAATTTGTGAGTTGCACAATCCTGCACTTCTACTTGATTGTATTACTTTCCAATAAAATCTATTATAATTATACAATCTAATTATGTTAATTAAAAATTTGTGCAAGTCACCAATTGCACTTTCTAGCTTATTGTGTATACGTTTTAATTAATTTAATTCCAATTAACATTAATAAAAACGTAATATGCTTAACTATTAAGTTCAAACTTATACAATGCATTTTATGTAATTAAATTTGGTGCAGATTGCACCAGAATCCTGGCACTTCTAGCTTGATTTTGTGTATTACGTTTTTCCAATTAATTTAAATTCCAATTAATTTTTTCCAATTAATAAAAAATAAACAGTAATATGCTTAACTATTAAAGTTCAAACTTATACAATGCTAATTTTATGTTAATTATAAAATTTTGGTGCAAGATTGCACCAGAATCCTGGCACTTTCTAGCTTGATTTTGTGTATTACGTTTTTCCAATTAATTTAATATCATAATATTTGTTAAAAAATAAACAGTAATATGCTTAACTATTAAAGTTCAAACTTATACAATGCTAATTTTATGTTAATTATAAAATTTTGGTGCAAGATTGCACCAGAATCCTGGCACTTTCTAGCTGTCACTATTATTTTGATGTACCACTTGGCGGCAGATCAAAATTAAAGTTTACCAAAAAAATTAGTAAATCAACGCTCCAAACAGTGGTGGTAACTAGAAAATTCTAGGATTCTGGTGCAATCTTGTACCAAATTTTTATAGTGTAAGTTATGGCCAAGAATCCTTTGATTCTGTCATTAGTTCTGTCAATTAGTTTCAACAATGCAAAAAGAAATGTTATAAATAGTTTTAAGAAAAATATATGAAATAAATAAAAATGTGATATAACTCTTTATGTTTAATATTCGTCCGAAAAAAATATTCAAAGAATTCATTTTATTTCACTGAAAAATGAAAAATATTTTATAGCTCCTAAATGCAAAGAGAATTTAAACAATATTTTTGTTGAGACAGCAGACTTTTACTCAAAATAAAGTTAAGATTCCTTTTTATATAAATCTGGAGTTTTAAACTGAAAGAGAAAATTTATTTATAAACTTATTTTGAATCTAAGATGAAAAAGCTTGAACCGTTACCAAATAAAAGATGAAATAATTTTTCGAGCAATAAAAGACTGACGCCGAAAAAGACCTACTTTTTGGGCCATTTTTTTACAGTTATGTACACAAACTTATTTCTTTAAACAAAAATTCCTTTAAAATGTTTGGATGATATACACATCAAATCTCACAGTCTGTTTTTTGTGTTTTTGTACTTATAACATTTCCTTCTACTTTAAATCATCATTCATAATATCCTACCAATTCTTTTGACATAGTAAAAAAAATTTAAATTTTAGTGTAAATATATTAATTCCAAATATTCATTTATGTCTCGCGCTGTTTTTATAATAGTGAAGCTGTTAAAAATATATAATTAATTCATACTAATAATTAATTCATAAAGGAAAAATTACGCATTGATAATTTTTAGTTAAAACAAAAAAACCCTCATGGTTAATCTGTATAATGCAAGTTGAAAAATTGAAAGCACTATAAACGAATAGTACAACGAATGTCTCAAGTTCAGTAAATGTCTAAATTTTCACCGGAATTTTGAAATTCACCTCAATAGATACAACCTAATTGTGATTGTTATCACTTGAGGTATATAAAAAGTAGCTGCCGCAAACTTAATTTCATAAAAATTTGTAAGTAATTTCAAATTACATTAAATCATAGCGTATAAGTGTACGACTATCGGGTATGAAAACATGTGTAGTATGAGTTTGAATAAGTTAAAAATATGTTTAATTTTCCATGCGAAACTATACTCCGATTTTTCATTCGCATAATGTATTTATACTTTGGAATAAAGAATTTTTTTTATTGTTGGAGGAAATAATTATTAATTATTTTTGTTTTCATTGTTAAAACTTATTGAAGCCATGTGTGATAATCCTATTTTCTGCCTAATAAATATTATTTCTTTAATCTTCCATAAATTATTTTTTGCTACTTTTCCTTCGCTTTTCGAAGCCTTATAGTTTTAATTTGCGAGGATGATGAGTCAGCAAAAACTTTACTTTTATCTTACCTTGTTAGGATGAATTGAAACGTGCTCGGTCTCAAAGAGATAGCATGTGATATTAAGAATTATTTAAAGAGGTAAGAGAGGTAATTTGTAAATTTTTTACAAGTACTCACTATAAAGCAAAATTAAAAGTCAACTAGAGAACAAAAACATTGTTCACAAAGAATTTTTTTTCGAGAATAATTTAGAATTTATATTTAATCGAAAAATTATTAAATGTGTAGTAAAATAGTTCTACCTTTACGAATAAGGTATAATGAATAGCAAAACGTGTGGTATGTTTAATTCAATAAATGGAATATAAAACGCTTAAAAAATAATAATGTGACTTTTTTTTTAGAAAATATTATTATTTATTTTGATTTTAGAATTAATTATATCGATTTTTATGCAAAAAAAATACTTAAACTAAATGCGTACCATTCTTTTTTTATTGAAAATTAATTTAAATGTTTTTTGTGTTGGTTAAAGCATGGAAGTATTTTGTGCAAATTATTAACACAGTTACTAAGAAAAGAAAATATTAAAAAAAATAAAAAAAATTAAGTATTAAACACAAAAAATTAACTTTATACCATTTCCCGAAAACATTAAATAGTCATTAGTAGATAGCAATCTATGTAACTCTGAAAAGGTTTTGAGAAAAATAGAGGTTAATTCCACGTATATACATACCACAAGTGAATTTTAAAAATATTTTTTATTCCAGTTGAAACTTTTATATGTGATTTAGAAAAGTTTGAACTGTAAAAATTTTACATCAAAAACTATTATAGTTTTTATTTGTGGCAACACTGAAGTTTCAAAGTGGCTGCTTTTTTTTAAAGCATGTGTTGTGGTTTTTCATCATTTTGAATTCTTGAATTTTAAGTTAAGTATTATTTTTTATCAGATTTTTGGTAAAATTATTAAAATACACTATAATGACTATCTTGAAAACACATTTTTAATCGGCATTTATACATAAAAGTTACTTAATTAGAAAGATAAACATCCCCTGTTTTGGCTGTAGTGTGTCACGAAAAGATATAAAAGTTTCTATAACTTTTTAAAGTAAGGCTTTGCTTCAAAATTTTTAAGATATTTTCTTTCTATATTAACCTCTGTGTAATTCCACACCTTTAAATTTTAAAATAAAAAGCATTTTCTCTATTTATAAAACATTTTAACTTTGTAGTTTAAGTTACAACGTAGTGTCGGTCACAGCTTCTGTTTTATTTATCTATTATAGATTAGCTATAATATTTGTAGATTTCTTATATTTTGATAATTTTGATTTAAGATGGCTAAATCAACAGCTAAAAGAAAAAAGAGAGCAAAGGAAAAGACTTTAAGCATGTGGAAAATTTCAAACCTTTAAAGAAAATGAAAGCAAAAACCACTTTACGGACAACACTTTAACTAAAAATACACCATCTCTATTGCAATGTTCCAACCGTTAGACAACATTGAA
This sequence comes from Oedothorax gibbosus, assembly GCA_019343175.1. Taxonomy (NCBI): domain Eukaryota; kingdom Metazoa; phylum Arthropoda; class Arachnida; order Araneae; family Linyphiidae; genus Oedothorax; species Oedothorax gibbosus. The sequence continues at coordinate 181,275 of JAFNEN010000253.1, forward strand.
TGACATTTCTCTGCCACCAATGTTTTTCATCTTTACCTTTAGTCTTGAAAAACGACCATTTGATGGACTTGGTGATACAGTGAGGAGGGGATAAAAGCAGCCACACATTCCAGGAAAATGGACCCACATTCTGATAAAGATTTTTTCACTTTGCATAAGAAGTCTGCCCAAACATATCACTATTATACATTTCTAACAACTGTGTAAAGGGCGAAATAGGTAGATTAAATGATATTTGCTCATCAAAGGAAAATAAATATTTCCGATTCCTGACATTCAAAAATTGCTCAGCTTTTTAAAATTAAACAAATACTTACTTAAAACTGCCAATGTTTCATTAAATCCCCAAAAATACTACACGGCTTATTAAACAAATGGAAATGTTGTAAAAGGAAATACCTTTCAACAAAATTCTGAAAATGAATTTTATGCTGGAAGAAGAGCTTTAGTTCCTTTTGTAGGAAAATTTTCGTTAAATATTTTGTGGGGCAAATGTTGAGTGAAGATGCTTATTCAATAAAACTGAAACATCTGCAATGGTCAGGAAGTCTTTTTGCGTGGCCTGAGAAGAAAAGTTTTTTAGACAATTCTATTGAAGAAAGAATTAAGAAATTACCAGAAACCAACTTTAGGGGACGTTGTGTAACTTTTTCTAACTATGATTTTACCATGTATGCAATTCTTAACTTACCATGTTCAAAATTATTTACATATGTTATGTTATTATTGCCTAAATTTCCATATCTGTGATACAATTCACATGATGTAGTGTAAGTCACAAATTGAATCTAGTGTAAGTCACGCACAAAAATGTTAATAAATTATTTCCTATGATATTTCAACACTTTTTTGCAGTTAAACTGTTTATCTTTAAACCTTATACTTAAATTAAGCACTGGTAGAATTTTGATTTACTGCACTATGAAGAAGAAATTAGAGTTTTAAATGATAACCAAAACTCGACTTCGTTTCATGTAGTGTAAGTCACATTATGACATTTTTATTATTTTTTAGTGAAATACTAAATAAAAATGGTTTTTTAGGATTTCTAAAAATAGTATATGTTTAGGGGTAAACTGACATACAATATTTTTTTTTTGAATAAGTAGAAAATAATTATGAACTATGCAAACGAAATTTGTTAATATCGTTCCATGTCATGTGTAAGTCATGCGTGGAAATGCCCTAGAAACAAACTTTTATTTAAAAGTATATATAGGATACTGGGGAGCCTTGGCCATAAGGGAGACGCTTCCCACCTTTAAATTTTAGTATTTAAAAATATTTTAGCATTTTCTCAATAGATGGTACTGAAACTACTGTTGTCAGCAGATAGCCACCTTAGTTTTATTGAGCTACTTTTTTGCATTGAGGAGATAAGTTATTAATTCAAGTATAATAATACTCCAGATTAATATTAAGATATTATCAGATATTTTCTTTATAGGGGGAGGGGGGACGAACGAGTAGCTTTGAAAGTGCGCTTTGACTTTGACTTTTACAGTTTGTGCCGTTAAAAAAAATCAAACTGAGGCTTATATCTTGTGCATTTTAATGTGTGTACAAACTGAATAAAATATATTTAACATAAATATAAAAAAATTATTTGTTATGGACAATATTAGAATTTTTAATTCATACAATACTAGAAAAATGTATTACTCTAAATATTACGGTAAACATGATTTTTAAATGAGTTCCAGAGTGTTGAATTATAATATATATATTTTTTTTTACATTTAATGCTTACAAAATTAATTTGAAATATTTTTTATTTTGCCCTTTAAAATTGGGCATTTTTGCATGAGCCAAGTCTCCCTTACCATGGGCCAAGTCTCCCTTAATAAGGGAGACTTGGCCAAGTTTCTAAGTTTTAAAAAACAATATATTTTAAAAATACAAATTCATTATTTATATTATCACTATTATATACTTGTTGCCAATAAAATTTCCTTTAATATGTGCTATTACATGAAACTTTTAGTGTAAAAATAAAATTTATAAAAATAAAATTTTAAAAGCATGGCCAAGGCTCCCCAGTCTCCTATACTATAAGTTTATAAAAAATGAAATTTTGTTTTGCCTTTTTATGACGTACAATGGAGTAATTGATGTCGGCAATTGATTATGTGCTCATATGTGAGTATGTACTTGCTTAAAAATTGAGTATCGTGAATACTTGTGATTTTTTAAAACTTGTGAACTGTTTTGTATGATAAGCATTTATAGGATGGATATTATAGTAGGTGGGATACACAAACCCTATACATCCACAGATTCTATCTCGAGTCTTATTCGATAGCCATTCGACCAACTAATCAGTGAAACTTACTAAATGAAAATTAATTTGTTTAAAACTGATTAGGTGTAGCATTTCAAAATTGAAAGCATAGGGTCACCATATTTTAAACAGAATGTTTCAATTCAAATAAAAAAAAACAGTTTACTCAAATTTGAAACCGTCATTTTTCTCAGTGTAAATCGCTGTCATCTTAAAGATGTTTAAAATGGCTCGAATTTGCATCGGCTTGTTATCCTTTATTTAATTTAATACATTAAGAACACGGAAAACTAATGTTTTTGATAATTTTAGGGTGCTATGTCTCCTTATATTATTATTATTTTTTAAATTTCAGTTCAGGTCTGGTCCGGAATGTGTATTTTTCTCTGTGCTAATCTGTATGAGCTCAAAGGTGTTTGAATTGGCTCGACATTGCATCTGTAGAAATGAAATCTTCAACACATCACAAAATGTATTAGTTGTGGTGACTCTGTACGTGCTAGTACAATTCGATATTGAGTGGCTCTATTTGTTATAATCCTGCGCAATGTACATTCGAACCTGAGAGAGACGCATTCCCATTCACCGACACACCTAACTTGCCGTTTGTTCCTACTCCGTTATCACCCCAAAGTGAATTACTCCGGACACAGTAAAGCCCACTCTGTTTGCCTTTGTCCGGTTTCACTTCTACCACAAAAGGACACTCATGGAAGTGCGATCCTTTTGTCAGTTTAACAAAGCTGTAACTTAGAGTTACCGGATAGTGGCTTCACACTCATAGACAGAGTCTATGAAGTCTGCAAACATTGGTGCCCCCACGATCAGCAAGGTCATTACCCTGTTAAAATTTTTGCTCCATTACATTGAAAAGCTGAATATAGTATATTTAAGAGAGATAGTCAGTGCCATAGAGCGGAATGCATTAGTTTTGAAATAACAAGTAATTGATTTGCCCTACAAGTATTTTTTCACCTGTATGAGAATCGGCATAATATCAAAATAAAAAAAAAAATTGGAGGGAAAATGTTATCTGGTAACTTAATAATAATTAATTGTAGAGTTTTAACTATCCCAAATTATTCTGAAGGTGGCTACAGTGTTTTTAAAACTGTATCCGTTAATTATTAAATAACCGGATGATATTTTCCTTTCAAATTTGTTTTAGTTTGCTGTTAAGACGATTCTAATACCTAGTGAAAAAAAAGCTGGCATAGCAAGATAAAACTTTCGCAAAAGTTAGGATTTCAAAACTTATGCATTAGTCCTATGAAACAAACTACTGAACGACCTTCTCGAATCAAATATTAAAACTATATATTTTAACTCATCTGTAAAATCGGTTTAACAAAAAATTCTACGTATAACTATACGAAACGTTTCCTTTAAAGAGCATTTTTATTAAGAAAGTTGCACTCTTAAAACAAACGAGCGGTTTTAACTCAGTCTGAGTTAATTTCCACTCCTTTCCGTGCCGAAAATGCACTTCCCATATAGGAGTGGTTTTCACTCTTATGTTTTAAGAGTTTGCAAAGTTACAAAATTAAACTTATTATTTGACAAAAAAATTCAGCAGCAATTTTCTTAATCTTACGGAGCGAATTGTCTTCCTAAAAGGAATGGAGGATCCTTCTTTATTCGAATTGTAATGACGAATGGTGCAGAAACAGAACGTTCCTTGAAGTTGATAAAATCTCAAAAAAGTAGTCTGGAAACTTATTCAGGGTTCTCGACGCGTATGGGTAAAGAGCAAATTTGTTATGTTGACATTGTTACATGTTATTTAATGTCCAAAAAGTAGCTTGTTTCAAAAAAAGTTTCTTTAAGTTTCTAAAGACCTCCCTCCCTCCCTCCCTTTTTTTGGGGATATTTCAAAAATCCGGAGTCTGCCGACTCTTGTGCTGAATCCAAAATCTTCAAGAGAAACGTTTACTAGATAATTTAAAATGACTTTAAATGCAAAATGATACACAGTTTTTGAATTGAAATATTTTTAACCATTCGCTGGTAACATAAATATGATAAAGAGTGACAATTTTACTTTTACAAATAAAAAAGCATAGACGTATAGCTAAATAGATTGTGACAGAAAACAAAATATCCTTCAGTATTCTTAGGTTATATATTTTATTTATGTTTCCAACAAAGTTTAACAAGAAAAAATAATAAATTAAGCAGTCAACCGATTTAATTCGTGAATTATGCATGCGATCGATATAAATTTTGTTTTACAATAGAAAAGCTTTGTGCATTCCGCTACGGAAATCTTCGCCTTAAACGTTTTATTAACTTCTTAACTACCTAAATAAGAACTGATAACCAGGTAGAAAAAATGAATATAAAATTTTGATAAGCATGAGAGTTATTTTTACTAAACATTTTTAGAATAATATAAAAATTAAACAATTATAGAAAGGAGCTGTTGTGTTAGTATTCTTAATAATTTGTGACTTAACGCATAATACGCAATTACACAATTTATTTATTTTAGATTAACTATAAAGTCAACATGAAAGTATAGTTTTTAAAAAAGTGTTTTAAAAACTAAAAGAAATTCCTATTTAATTTTAAGTTTTCTAACGATTCAAAATAATATATATTTTAGCAATTATCTACAAAGCGATGGGTACTAAGATAGAAAAAAAAGCAAATTTATGACGATATTTTTAGTAAATGTATAAAATATTCCGAGATTAATTTTAACTGTTGGATTTTTCAAATAAGAACACCACTTGACTACTCGATTCGTTATTTGTTTTGCATCAAATTGCAAAACATGCTTCTACAGAAATACGCTAATATTATAAAACTTTTTGATACAGTTGAATTTATATCTGTAAGCATGTAGACGACATCTTTTGAGTTTTAAGAGAAATATTCAAAATAATTGCAATTATTAATGAAATGCTATGTGTAAAAGACAAACACCTATAGTTATGTAAAAAGTGGGTAAAAGTAGCCAAGTAGTTAAAGTAGAGATAGTAACGTTGTAAAATGTTAAAGTAGTGACAATTTATGTATGTAAAAGTAGTTTTTTATGCTTACGATGTGAAATTATTATCAACATTATTTGACATCTTAAATTTTTAGAATTTTTACTAGTCTTTTAAATTTTAAATACTCTTACAGATTCTTATATGAAGACTCTTTTTCAACTCATATTTTGCATCCATTACCATTGACTCAACTTCTTCGGGAAATTCATGCTAAAGATTTTTTTTTTAAAGCCCACACAACGCAGCTATGCTATAAACCTCCCAACAAAACAACATTCAAATGATCCCCAGGGCTTCTTTTTTGTTGGGTAACAAAGCCATTAAGTAGTTTGTGGTTCCAGCATGCCGATTATTTTCAAACGCAGAAGCAGTTTAACGATTTCGGATGTGGAGAAATATAGCCGTCTTCTGGATCATTTTTTTTTCCTTTATGAAGTTTCAAGCACAGCAGAGAAATATTTCTCCGTAATTCTAGATAGAGTTTTTATCGATTATGAAACGGTGATGTATGCATCAGAAATTTAAATTTAAAAGTTGCAGTTGATTTGAATTTTAAACGGTATAAGATAAAAGAAACTCCTCAGAATTTTACATTTGTTTTAATTACTGTATAATTATTATTAATATTTAGTATTATTAAACGTATTTTTTTTGGTATAACTATATTAATAAATATTATTACATTGTTATTATTGTTATATTTATTATTATTCATGTTTTAGTATTTCAGTTTTAGTATTACAATAACAATAATGGTAATATAAATTATGCTTTAACAATTACCATATGGCCAGTAAAAAACAAAAATTTGGACTAGGTTATTGAGTGTTTTAAGTGATTTAGGTAAATGTTGTCTTTTAACCTGTCTATACCTTCGATCTGTATAAGAAAAGGATTCAACATTACGAAATAACGATTTTAAAATCGAACTGATCGCTATGACTTACTAATTTGAAATCTATAAAATATATTTTATACTTATGTTTAATTTAACCTTCTATAATTCGGTATTAAATATTAATTTATAACATTTATCTGACTATATTGTGATTCCAGATAAGTTCCTCTCATTATATTTAGTATTTTACTTGTCTAATCAAGATCTTACAGAATCTTCAGAAATGAAGACATGCATACCTTTGAGAGAACCCATACCGCTATGTTAATATTCTTTTTTTTCTCTAATGGGGCTGCAATATTGGCGGTCAAGCCTTTTGCAGACTCGGCATATTCCCCCGAACTGAAAGCCATTTCTTTGTGGTACCATATAGGCGACTCTCGCTACCAAGTTTGACGCCCAGATTACAATGAATCTGAGCTCTCTGTGGACGTTAAAGTACGCCGAGATTTAATTTTGCCGAGAGAACCCAAGCCAAATGGGTCCTCAAGGGATATTTTACATGCCACATAATCATATGACATGCGCGCCCAAGATTTTCCCATCCAGAGAATCCGACGACTCGACCGGGGCTCGAACCCGCGATCTTGGGCTTACGAGGCGGACACGTTTATCCTCTCAGCCACTGAGCCGCTATGTTAATATTCTATTCTATGGCCTTTCGATCTCGCTTAAAACTTCCAATAGATTCTTAGAAACTATTGACTAGTACTCAAATTACTAAAGTCTCCTGTGACATTTCATTGTGATTTGAGGCATACGTGTTTCTCTTAAAAAACATCATTGATGGGATTAACTGATAACTACGATGGAACACGGTTTCGCATTGTTATTGAAGTTAGTAAATAAAACTTAGTTTTAAATGTGTTTGGGTTAAGTAAATATAGTTTATTTTTTTAAATACTAATATTATTTGTTATAGTTTGATATAATCTTCTAAACATTTCTCTTTGTATGTCCAGAAACCTTACAAAACAAGTAATATGTTCTTATCTGAGATGTAATTTATGAAAACATGTGGGATTTCGTATAAATTCAGGGTTCTATTATTCCTAAAAATGTTTTTCAGAAAACGCATATGGAAGCAATCTATTAAGGTCTTAGTGATAGATATTTTTGAACTTTAATATACTCGATATACAGTATTTTTAATTCTGACGTAATCTAGAATTATGTTTACCGAAAAAGTTGGCATTAATAAAGCAGACAGTGATTTCTAGAAACAAACTTCATAATCCTACCATATTAATTTTTAGCTAAACAAGGACATTTAAATAAATGCTTTAAGTGATTTTCTTGCAATAGGTATTCTTTAGTACCTAGCTTCAGAAATTCATGTTGTTAGAGATAAATATATCAGCTATACTTTTAAAAATGTCTTTTAAACTCAAATTGATCGCGTTCTCTTTAGAGATAATTAAAAATAAGTCGACGCTTGGAAAACATTAAATTCATATTACGTAACAATAGCTTATGATTTATAACAAAATGTACTTTGAGATACAAGTTAATCAATAAATAACTGAAATTTTTTTACAAAATATGAAATTTTCAATAAAATAATTTTTTTTAACATACTTCAAGAAAATATCCATTTGAGAACAATAAAAGGAATTTATCAAAAAAAATAAGGAGTTGCTAAAAAGATCTAGGAAACCATTGAATAATGTAGTTACAAAAATAACACATATTTGAACCTTTTGTGATTAGCTTACATGTTCAAGTTCTGATTGATCCGTGCTAGCAATATTAAATATCTACCTTTTCCCAGACACTTGAACAAGTTTGTTCCCTAAGAGCCAAAAGATTATATTTTGCATTAAGTTGTCGTAGAATATAAATCTAAATTCTATCTCTCAGGTACAGAAATGTTTAATTGAAAAAGTGTTATTTTTTGTTCGACATCTCTTGCCCTTATGGCCGCCAACAATAATATGATTCTTATTATTTCGCTAAATTCCGAAGATCGTAGCTTAGCAACCTGACTCGTCTTCATTTCTCATATGCTGCTTTAGCTTGAAAAAATTGTAACTGGGCTGTTTTGAGAGACATTTTCTTGAAATAGAGACATATCGAGATATTTGCACAGTAAAATTTGATTCTTGCTAGCTCAGTTTTTTCTCCTTACAAGCAAATGTTGAAGTTGTTTCCCTAGGTGACTGGTGGACAGCAGTTTTCAATGAAAAGGGTTAGTTTTTGAAAATATTGGTTATGTGTTATTGGCATTTTTAAACATATTTTATATATAAACTCTACAGAAAACATGAGCAAATGTTTACAAGGAAATTAGGTTCGCAATCGGGTGACATTTACGTCTTTTTTCGGATAACTTAATGATAATTTGAATATAGTTCTTTAATTGAAAGGTAGCTATGCAAATATATATAACAGTAGTTTGAATGTTAAAATATTTAGGTAACACTAACAAGTTACCGAACTTAGATTACTTATCTAAAACTATATGAATTTGTTATCACTTCTGGTTATCCTTCAGAAACTTAAATGAAAAAGAAGAATTTCAGTTAAAATATTTGCCGTTAAAATTTAATGTTTTAGAAAGCTTTTATAGATTATTTCGTTTTGACATACGCATTTACAAAAAAAAAAAAAAAATACAAAAAATTATTAAAGCACCAACGATGGAGGTCCGAAGACAAATGTGCAAAAATTAAATGAAAACAGTTTAGGTATAGATATAATATTAAAAGGCAAATTAACACAAATAGGTGTAACATAGTATCGAGATAGGTCGATAGTATTATCATATCGACATTCACTCATTGCTAAGACTTTTCCACGACGAATTGACTGCTTTAGTTAAATTTATTTCTGTTTCAGTTAAATTAAAATTACCAAATTTTTTATTTTATGCATAAATTTTTTTTATTAAAAAGTGATTTATACTTGCAGGAATTTTGCAGGCAATCACAGTATCAAAGTTGTTTACTGAAAAGTACATGATTAAGAGATAGATAGTTTCGACAAATAGAATTCTCATTTTTGACCATAATGAAAATACATCCTTGTAAAACCAATGCTCCTACCTAAATAACAGCAAGAAATTACCCCACTATCTCGATTAAAATCATGGACTCCAATCTAGAACATTCTTCGATTGTTTTTTGTCCCCATAACCCTTTCTTTGCAGAGGGCAAATAATCTGCGTTGGAGGCCTTAACAAACAACGGTTTCTGCTTCTACCCAATCAACTTACCGACAAACTCTCTTGCGGCAGTGGTTACTTCAAAAATGCCAATAGAAAACACATTGTTTGCCATACCTGCTGTTTGAAAGATAAGAATCTTTGTAAATAAAGAATAATCATTAAAACTTCTTTTTTTACTGTTCAAATATTTGAATACTGAATATTGGTAGCGGATATTTTTTATAGATTTGTCTGATTATTTGTAGTGTTTAAGCGTCAATGGTTTCATAGCATATTTGTCTGATTATTTTAATACATAAGCGTCAATGGTTTCATAACATGTATCACCAATCAGCAAGTATCTCCATGTTCCGAGATCGCAAGCCAAATTTTTCATATAAGAACAGTATCCAAAAATAAATTAAAACCACTCGAACTTGCGTTAAAGGAGCTTCCATTATTTATAAAGAATATTTTCGAATGATAAATGAAAAATCTATTTGTGGGAAATTGTTATCATGGGAATTCGTAACAAATTTAACTATGATCAGGCTCTAGAGAGATTGCATCTGGCCGGAGGCCGTTTCTCCTCCTCCTGCAGTTTTTATTGGAAAATTTGAATTTTAGTCTTAAACTCTGTTTTTTAAGCTCCCTGTTAGCCCGAGTCAAATCCTTCATTAAAGCATGATAAATTTAATTGCAAACTCTGATACTTCAAAATAAGTTTTACGATTTAAAAGATCGTAAAATGATTTTTAATACAAATATTATGTTTAATTTAAAAAAAAAATAGTTTTGGCATTTAGAATGTTAAACACCTCCACTATCGATTTCAAGGTGGCGGAAAGAGTTATTATGATCACCAAAGCAAAATGTTAATTAACGTTCGCAATTTTTGTTGTCTTGCTGAGTTTTTACATTAGAAATTTGAATGATTTATGCTTAAATTAAAATCTTTCAAATGATTCACTTTAAGTTAGTACATAATGATTTTAAAATTTGTTTTTTTAAAATTCATCTTATTGATGCATAACCCCGGCTCCTCTTGGTAAGTTGTTTTAAATTAGTTACTTGCTCAGTTTTATGTATATAATTGAAGTGAAAATCTCACAAAGTTAGTGTCCAAAAAGTATCTGTTTCCGTATATCCCTGAGCCTAATAGAACTTTAAATTAAATTTTGAAAAAATAGTATAAAAATCAGTAATATTTGAACAAAATTAACTCGGAGGTATAGAAACGTGTTCTTCGAGAAAAACATAACACTTAAAAAAAAGTTGTTTGCTATTCCTTGTCGTTGTTTTTTGAAGTATACGTAGTTCTATGTTCCAAGACGAAAAATTCCCAATATCAAGTTCACCTAAAGGAGAAACGACAATTCTCAGTACTAATCGAATTATTCCTTTCTTGCTTTGAATATTGATTGGGCTTAGGGAAAGCATGAAAGGCAAATAAAATGTAGTTTGCTGTCCTGAGAAAAACTAGGCAAAAACTCGTTTGCCAAGTGAAGCATTCCAGCAAAATAATTGGCGAATGGTTTGGCGTTATTCTAGTGAGGAATTTTTGTTGCTACCACATTATCCTATTAAAAAATTTATTCGTTTAAAATGAAAATGTTGCAGTTCAAAACGTGAAACATGTCTTTTTATAGTTTTATTTAAAAATATTTTTATTTATTCAATTTGCCTTTTTTTTAAATTCAAAAACGATAGACTGGTTAGGTGTTACACTTATAAAGAAACAGTTGATGTAAGTAAACATGTTAGAAATTATTTACGGAGTGTGGTGGCGGGTGTAAACGTTCACTTATTTTACATTTTTAATTTTTTGGCGACGTTTCTATGATACATGACTTATTTTTTTCAACATTTATCATTCAAATATTGAATAATCAAAAATAAAGGTTAGGGTAATTTATCATTAAAAAGGTCCACTTTCAAATTCACTGACCTCTTCACTCCCGAGCAAAACAACCTACACGTATATTCTTTATCTAAATATGTTTTTCAAGCAATTGTCTTGTAGTGGCCTCAGTAACCCACAGTCTACCAAAAGGATCCTCAAGGTGGAGATGAGTTACCTTGGCTTATATACTACTATTAACGTTGTAATCTGGAATAGTGGTAGGAACGTGGCTGTAAATCAGCGCCACCTAGTTGTTGATTGCATATTGAGGTTGCGTGTGTGGTGAACCGCCACACAACTCCCCTCCTAGAAACAAGAGGTAAGGAACCGTGCGTGGGGTGCTTCGCTGTGCGTTGAACTGCGGTTGAGTTGCGTGCCAGCCGTTGAGTGCATTAGCAGCGAGTAGCAACCGTGGTTGAGCACATCGTAGCAGGAGCATCGTTGGAGTGGGTGACGATCACGTCCTCGGGTCACCACTGTAGTGGCCTCAGTAACCCACAGTCTACCAAAAGGATCCTCAAGGTGGAGATGAGTTACCTTGGCTTATATACTACTATTAACGTTGTAATCTGGAATAGTGGTAGGAACGTGGCTGTAAATCAGCGCCACCTAGTTGTTGATTGCATATTGAGGTTGCGTGTGTGGTGAACCGCCACACCACTCCCTCCTAGAAACAAGAGGTAAGGAACCGTGCGTGGGTGCTTCGCTTGCGTTGAACTGCGGTTGAGTTGCGTGCCAGCCGTTGAGTGCATTAGCAGCGAGTAGCAACCGTGGTTGAGCGCATCGCAGCAGGAGCATCGTTGGAGTGGGTGACGATCAGTCCTCGGGTCACACTGTAGTGGCCTCATAACCACAGTCTACCAAAAGGATCCTCAAGGTGGAGATGAGTTACCTCGGCTTATATACTACTATTAACGTTGTAATCTGGAATAGTGGAAGGAACGTGGCTGTAAATAGCGCCACTAGTTGTTGATTGCATATTGAGGTTGCGTGTGTGGTGAACCGCCACACCACTTCCCTCCTAGAAACAAGAGGTAAGGAACCGTGCGTGGGTGCTTCGCTGTGCGTTGAACTGCGGTTGAGTTGCGTGCCAGCCGTTGAGTGCATTAGCAGCGAGTAGCAACCGTGTTGAGTGCATCGTAGCAGGAGCATCGTTGGAGTGGTGACGATCACGTCCTCGGTCACCACTGTAGTGGCCTCAGTAACCACAGTCTACCAAAGAATCCTCAAGGTGGAGATGAGTTACCTCGGCTTATATACTACTATTAACGTTGTAATCTGGAATAGTGGAAGGAACGTGGCTGTAAATCAGCGCCACTAGTTGTTGATGCATATTGAGGTTGCGTTGTGGTGAACGCCACACCACTCCCCTCCTAGAAACAAGAGGTAAGAACCGTGCGTGGGGTGCTTCGCTGTGCGTTGAACTGCGGTTGAGTTGCGTGCCAGCCGTTGAGTGCATTAGCAGCGAGTAGCAACCGTGGTTGAGCGCATCGTAGCAGGAGCATCGTTGGAGTGGGTGACGATCACGTCCTCGGGTCACCCCTGTAGTGGCCTCAGTAACCCACAGTTACCAAAAGGATCCTCAAGGTGGAGATGAGTTACCTTGGCTTATATACTACTATTAACGTTGTAATCTGGAATAGTGGTAGGAACGTGGCTGTAAATCAGCGCCACCTACTTGTTGATTGCATATTGAGGTTGCGTGTGTGGTGAACCGCCACACAACTCCCCTCCTAGAAACAAGAGGTAAGGAACCGTGCGTGGGGTGCTTCGCTGTGCGTTGAACTGCGGTTGAGTTGCGTGCCAGCCGTTGAGTGCATTAGCAGCGAGTAGCAACCGTGGTTGAGCACATCGTAGCAGGAGCATCGTTGGAGTGGGTGACGATCACGTCCTCGGGTCACCACTGTAGTGGCCTCAGTAACCCACAGTCTACCAAAAGGATCCTCAAGGTGGAGATGAGTTACCTCGGCTTATATACTACTATTAACGTTGTAATCTGGAATAGTGGTAGGAACGTGACTGTAAATCAGCGCCACCTAGTTGTTGATTGCATATTGAGATTGCGTGTGTGGTGAAATGCCACAATCTGTTAAAAACTACGTTTTTCAAGTAATTTTCAAAAATTAATATTTAAAGTTAGCTGAGGGGCATGTCAATTCAGTGGAATTTGAGCTTTTGAGTAGTGAAAAGACCTACTCATTTTTTGTGTGCTATGAATGAACAGACAAACATTTTTTTTTGTTATTACATAATAATCCTCTCTAAATGCGTATTAGCTGAAATAGAAGTTTTTGAACATAAATTATTATATAAACTTGAATCGAATAAACATAATTGGTTTTTCTAACCTATTAAAAATGAAACTCTTTGGGGATTACTTTATTTTAATTTATTAAAAAAAGGTAATCTAATGTACTACATAATGTATTTAATGAATACGGAAAAAAACAGCTATCAAATGAATCAAAGTTTGTTTCATTTTACGACTGTACTTATAACGGTTGTTTAAATAAAATTGTCGGCTTTATATGTCCGTAGAGACTATCAATTTCTTAATTACTCAGACAAAATGCGTCTAGTCTTTTTAACTACTCAAATAAGTTAGTATAATAAGTCTTAAGTGTAGTTTATGAATCCAATTTTTTAAAATTAATAAACTAAGATTACATCACTGATTTAACAATTTAATTTTCATATTAGCAAGTAACTTAAATTATTTAAAGCTAGTCTTACCAATTTCCCTAATAAAATAAAAACTGTTTAAAAAGTTAGTCGAGTTTACTTCCTCTAATAAGATAATTTTTCAAAACAAAACGCGGACCTGATTACATTAACAAAGCAAAAGGATAATAAAATACAAGCAAAAAAATTAAAGAAAAAAAAATAACCCAATAAATATAAGTTAATGCACCCAAGGTAAAGAAAAAAGCTCGTGAAAATAAGTTGTCTTCCACTTTTCTTGCTAATCACGTGGAATGGACGAACAAAAAATTCTTTTTTACTTGTTCTACAAGCTGGGTGATTATAAAATTATATTTAAAATGTATGCACAATGCGACGCTCTGATCAGAATATTCTGATTGGGAAATTTCTTTTCAAATATCATGGAGCAAGATTGTGTTGCGTTCTTGCTCAGGTGTTGGGCACTACATCATCAAATGAAAAAAAATTGCGAGATACTTCAATAATGGGCATGTTTCAAGATATGTCACCAAATGCATACAGTTATTTTTAGTAAAGAACAATGGAGGAAGATATTGATGGAACGAAGATGGCCGTAACTTACCATTTCAAGCCAACAACCTCTGAAGCTACCAAAGAAATCCAGGAATGAAAGCAGGACTGACTTACGTCACGCAAAACAAGCCAATAGCCCTGATAGCCAAAGTTTAGTGGAGAAGTACTGCGACGTAATCCAACTAAACTAAACCAAATATACGCATATATTTTTAGTAAAGAACAATGGAGGAAGATAATGATGTAGCGATAAAACAATACATTAAGGTGATAAATCACTTAATACTAGATAGCGCTGTTCTGGTCAGGTCAGACAGAAATGTCCCATATAAATTCGTTTTCGCTTGACCTAACTGAGAAACCGGCCTTTATCATTGAAGTTACGGTCGTGTTAAGTATTTATTTATATTTATAACTTTGATATTTCCTTGATTTATTGTTATATAGTTTTAAAGTTATATAAACTATATTATTAATTAGTTTTATAAGTAAAAATCCAACATGGAGCGCCTTGGATCACTACTGTGTACCAGTGAGGGTGTCTGAAAAGATTCCGGCCTTTGAGCTACATATATCATATTTATATCAATATAGATTGAATTATTTTTAACTGCAAAAATTGTGCGCTGAATTACTTATGAACTGTTTTTATATACTACCTCTCCAAAAAATTTAACCATTAAGACAACCAAAAACCATTAATCAAAGAACAGTTGTTTTAAAAGAGCACAATGAAATAAAGGATCGCATTTGGATGGGTGATTGGGGGGGAAGGGGTTAAGTAACTCTTAAACCGTCCAATCAACGAATTGACATCTTGGGATGTAAAAAAAAATAGTATCCGCTGCGAAAAAAGAACATGTCGCTAACTAATATCATTAGAGTAGATTACCATTATGCGTTTGGAGCCAATTCTTTTGTTCTGAAATATTTTCTGTGCTATCTTTCTTTTTGATTAGTTTGATTTTATCAAATAGAACTAGTATTCATAAATGCTTTGGGTTACACTTTTAACACCACACAACAAAACTTTTTGATTGCATATCAAATTTGGATTGTAGAAAGTATAACTGTTAAAAAAACATTAGAAAATAACTTAATGTGCTCTAAGTTTTAAAAAGTTATTTCATTTTTTATTTGAGTCAAACAGCAAAACCGAATAAACAGCCATCTTTTCAAAATATAAAGAACTACCTTAACAAAACTCTTATTATTCAGCAGACACAAGAAATGTATTAAAAATGATTTTATTCACTACTGCACAGTATTTAAAATCAGTAAAAAATAATTTCGCAATTGCTATTGAAGTGTGAAATTGTATCATACAATATTAAAATTAAGAAACTATTCACTGTTAAAAAACATAATGGATCTAGGATTTAGTTTTGTTTGCATCAACGTCGCACTAGAGCTACACGGGCAAAGGGCCTCGTGATTTGGTTGGTAGACATATATTCAGGTTTGTGTGCTTGGTCAGAGACCCGCTTATAAACCTTCGTCAAGTAAGACACACAACACACACATAAGTGACAGATACTGATACCTATCGCCACCTCCACAATTTAGATATGTCTCTGAAGGGGAAGGAAATAGTCTCCAGGGAATTGTACCCGTGGGAAGCTGCGCCATGACCGCCAACAGGACTTTCGGACCCACAGATTTAACGAGCACGTACTCCGCATATACTCGGTGGGCCGTGATTTGGATCTGCGATGACACTTAAGTTGCCACACAACACAACCTTATAGCAACATCGTACGCGGCGTCAGGACTTAGAATCACCACAGAATTAATGTGTGTGTACCAATTAGATATATAATTCGCTATTTATTGACGAGATTTTTGTTTTTTCATTACAATCATTCACATGATGGCTAAGGCGAGGACAGAACCCAGGGATGTATCTTCAGTGACACGACGCCTTAACCCACCATCCCACGACTGCGATGATGGACTTATGAAGAAAACAATGGTTTGTGATGCGTGTTGGGAACATAATACAACACACAGTACACTTAACTAAAACAAACTGTAAAATTAGACGAGCTAAAGATCTTGGACTAAATTTATTTTCTTGTTGCCTTGTATATACTAAGAAAATTAACCGTCGTAACCCATTATCTGGACCTTGTATAGATGTTGTCAGACACCAAGAAACCAGGCGATAATGGGACCATACACGTCAGAGTCGTCCTTTATCATTACCATTTTTCTTATATGTTTCTAATATTACCAGCATTAGTTCTGTCTGAGAAGTTTCTAATACTGTTAGATCATGATGTATTATTTCCGTATAAACATAGTTCATTTTAGCCGAGCGATGGTTGTTTAATAAGTCATTCTTATTTTTATATAGAAATATAAAGCACTGCATTAACAAAATTCATTTCCAATGTGTGTCATTTAGAAGACACGAAAAATTTATTAAAGAAATGCTTTTATTCACTCTAGAAGTATTTAAAGTTCCTATGAGGTAAATATAAATATGATTGAATAGAAATTAAAAATTGCACAGTTTTCTTACGGAAATTCATTGCTTTAACCCGAATATTTTATTTTATTTTAATATTGTGCATATTGCCTAAAAGTACTTGGATTTAAAAGGATTTCAACACAGGATTATTAATTTAAGCTTTTTCATTCCTTATTTTTTGAAAAAAAGTAATAATTTCAAAATAGTTTCTGCTTTTAATATAAAAAATGTAAAAAAAAATTCTTTAAAAGTTTTTCAAGTATCAGACACGTGATAATTCATAAACTCCAAATTAACTCGTTCATTCTCGTTAGATTGTTGGTTAAATCTTTGGATACAACTTAAAACAACCCTCCACCCCTTGAAAGGATATATATCCCCTGCCAATTCAGCCGATATAACCGATTTGCCTATTTTCTCGATCGGATTAAAATGCAATCTTAAAACACTTTATTCTTTTTTTCGAATGAGTTATGCAATGCATTGTTAATGATAAGTTCTAATTATTAATTGTATGAATTTCTGACAATTTAAAAAGTTAATCAGATATATTTTTTTTTAATTTGTTAGGTTTTCGTGAGCTTTAAAAATTCCATTATACATGTTCGGTTACATTTTTGCAGTATATAAATAGATAAAACTTTATATAAAATTGAACTAAATAATTTTCGCTAATCATAACCCCATTCACTTTTTATACTCCAAATTATTATCCATTAACTCTTCACAAATATTGTAACAGTAATTAAATAATTTTTAATTTTTTCTAAATACTTTTTCTTGTTAGTCAGTCATTTCAAAAATATTCGAGCTTAAAAAGTGACGTTGGTAAAAATTTAGCTTTGTATAGATTGGATGAGGTATTAATGGAATAAAAATTTAAAAGGGATTCTAAATGATACTATAGATATTTTTTGTATTAAGATTCAATCAAATTACCTTTAACAATTCAGTGTAAATTGGGAGTTTTACGTTTGGCCACCCTAACTTATAGTAAATTCTGAAATTTCAGTTTATTAATTTTAATTTAAAGTGCATATTTTGAATTATTAATTGAGAAATTATTGAACGAGTTCACGAAAATCACGATGCTCAATTTTAAAACAAGGAATTCATATTGAAACAAGAACATACTTAAAATCGAGCACATAAACTCATTTTTGAAGCATAGACATGTGAAAAAATAAACACCAGATGCTTCATTTTTTAATATGCACTATACTCAGGTTTAGTATTTTTTAATCAGTTTTGAAAAGGTCGTTTTCAGAGTGTTCAAAGAAAGAAGCTGATGAAGTTCAGTTCACACAGCCCTGGATGACTATATTAAAGAAAATATAAATCAAACACACGATTATTTTCATCTTTGTACGCTTTTTTGTTCCTTTATATTATCAAAAAAAATATTCCCAAGCGCTTTTATTAAAGAATATATCTTCTATATTTAAGTAATAAATATATCTATTTTTACTATTTTTTTATCTATTCCAAATAAGTGGAATGCATCGGTCTCTTTCATCGAGTTTTTTTCTTTCTTAAGGACCCATGTATTGTGGCAGGGTATTGTAAGGATTCGTGTATTTCAATCTGAATAGCTCACCAGAAAAGAATGTCAATGCCTAGATGAACCCCGATCGTTACTATTTGGTTTCTACAAATGAACATTTTGTAGAAACCTCTCTACTCCTCTTTTGTAGAAACCTCATTTCTTTTGTAATATTTAAAGTAAATATTAGAGATAAAATAAATATGTTTACAATTGATTTAATATCTATGAGTGATGTTCGTGTCATTAACTATAAGTAAGTTAGTGTTATAATAGCCATGAGAGGTTGAACAAATAGAGCAGTTGTAAAACAATTTAAATCTTAAAATTATCTACCTCTCTTTAAAACCAAACAACCGGAGAAGAAATACACAGATGTGTGATAAAATTCTAGAAAATTTTAAATTGGGATTTCAATAGTTATTCAATCATGGCAAAACTTTATTAGAACCGAAACATATTGGGATAATTCATTAAAATTGTAGCAAATTGAATTCCAGCTAGGCTCTTGTATTGAAATGCATGTGAAACATTGACACTTGGTCAAACTGTTTTTATTTTCGTAACATCAATTACGAAATGCATTTTAAAAAATGACTTTTTCAAAGTCACTAAAAAATCATAGAAAATATGTACAACGGTTTTTCGATAATATACAAAATCTTCTATTAAAATATAAAGATAAAATCCAAAGTTATGTTTACGAAATGTATAGCAGAAGTTTTTTTGTAGTGATTGTTATTGTCTTAATATTTTAAGACTTTTCCATCTTCCAATTAGATTCGATACGTATTTTCCCTTGAGTGGAAACTGAAACTACTAATACAATCTGACGTTCATTTCCGTAGATTAAAAGAAAACGACGCCAACTTCGAATAACAATCAATTTCAGCGATATCCGATTACAAGTGCAAACATGGTTTTTTTGATGGCTTACGTAAAGAGACATCTATGCTCATGTTTTTATGAGAAAAAAAGCTTATCTGGACATGGATATGAAAACAAAAGCAGAAATTTATAGGCATTCCATCGGAAAGTATTTTACCCAAACTCCATAAATAAACATTACAACTAGGGACACTATATACTTTATAGTTCTCTGGGAACTATCATACTTGGAACAAGTTTATTTGCTTTTATATTTATGTGTTTTAATATCTCCATTCGCATGCAGTGTATATAAGTAATTTTCCCCTGAGCTTCATTCTTTCGGAAATTCTTTCGTTTGCTACTAAAAAGAGTTTTGAATTCTTCTTGGTAACTAACGTATTAGTAAAGGTTTTGTGAACCGAAGTTTAAGAGATGCGATTAAACAAACGGTGAAAAATTGCCCCTGAAGTAGTAAATCTTTGCCTATTTATTATACCCACAAGTCTATTAAAAATTTGTGATTTGTGAGGTTTAGTTCATATTTTTTGTTAAATATTTATTCTTCAGAAAGAAAAAAATTACCATAAATGATTTATGTGTAATATTAAAGATATCCATAAAAGGTTGTTTATGATAATTACTAATATGGCACTTATCTTTAAATCCTTAAAAACTATTTAATACAATACATTTCACAATTTTTTAGAAATTTATCCTTATTCTTATACTTAAATCGTAGTTTCTCATTCTTATTCTCATGCTTAAATCATCAATTTTTTTTATTATAGCAGCATTTAAAAATGCTGAAGAAACAATAACTTAAAAAATAATTTAGGTGGAAAGCTGTGCATTGTTCCAGCAAATGCAGTGACAAATCTGTTCTAGATATTTTACGAAATGTGTGTGTGTGTGTGTGTGTGATTTTCGTATTTAAAAATAAATATTCACAAGAGTATTTTAAAATGTCTGTGCCTCAAAAGACAGAAAATGAATTACCAACTGGTCTCCTTGACCAAACACCTTTGTTTTAATGATACAAATATCCAAAGAATAATTGTGCAACCAAGGCAAACACAATGATTTCCCCAAATCTTTTCCATGCATACTTAGATTTACCAAAGCCATATGATGAATGTTGTTTATTATCACTTTAATAAACATTCAGTATTGCATAAGGTGGGACAATTGTAGGAAAACAATCTTTTGTATCAACAATTGTTACAGTTGTTGCATAATTATTAAAGAATAATAGAACAGAATGTGCATCCAGAAATATATTTACTTCGTATAGTAATAAATGTTCGCCAACGATTCTGTATAAAGTATTTGAAGACATTTTTACAAATCTAAGCATTTTTTGACTTTAACCAAAAAGTTTGATATTTAAATCTATAGAAATGATTCGAAAATTTTCAATTTATTTCAAAATAATTATTAACTAATAAGGCGTTGGTAGCTTATGCTATTATATTTAAAAAATACTTGCAATCGGCATATTTTTATTCAAAGGGAAAATTTCGAAAACTATTATATATTTCTACGGTTTTTTTTATAGAAAATAATAAAGTATATATTTTTATATAAAAAATATTCATTCAGGTTATACGCAAATATTATATGCTTACATTACAATTTAAAGACTTTTTATGTACTTACATATGTTTTAACAAAAATATTTAGTTTGATTTAACAAAGTTAAATTAAAATTTGCTGTATCCTTAAAAAGGGTATAATTTTTACTCAATATACGCAATTTCCTTAAAACATACAGTAATAAATTGTATACGTATATGTAAATCTTTCATGCAATCCAAACCATTAATGAAGTAAGTACCTTGTATCACCTGCTACTTTTTTTTGTCCATTTAAATTACAACTGCCACTTCCTAAATTTAAGAATACAAATGAAACAATTCCAGGCACTTACTTGTTTTAAATTCAAACTCGAAGGAAATAAGTGAAGTGGTAATAATTAATTAGAATTTAGAGTACTTCGGAGGGAAAAAAACCTTTTCCAATTAGCCCCGCGTTAATATGCTTAATGAACAAAAAAAAATAGAAGGGTTTGATGATTCGAATATAGAACGATTGTTCCAGTCCAAATGAGCGTGGATGTTCTTTTTTCCATGCCGATTCATTAAGATTGAGACGGGAAGACGGGAAATTATGACTTCTGCAAGAGTTGGCAAAGTTGGGGTATTTAGGGATGGCCCTAGTTAAATCTTCTGGAAAGATTTTATCTTTGTACGATTGGGATGAGTTGTGATGAATATTTTTATCCCATGGTTTAAAGGAGTAACTTTGTATTCGTTTGAAATGCGTGTGTTTTGGAAAAATTGTCTTAATTGGTTGCTGTAATTTGTTATCAACGGATATTTGAAATTACTGACGGTAAATTATGACTTCTGTGCAAGAGTAGGCAGAGTTGGGGTATTTAGGAATGAGCCTAGTTAAATCTACAGGAAGAATTTTATCTTTTTGCGATTGGGATAGTTGTGATAAATAATTTTAATCCCATGGTTTAAATGAGTAACTTTGTATAAATTTGAAATGCGTTTGTTTTGGAAAAGTTGTCTTAATTGGTTGCTGTAATTAGTTATTCAACGGATAGTTGAAATTTCCAAAGGTGGTTAAAAATGTTTCACTTTGTATGGTAAGTTTTTATAGGATTTCTATTAGTGGCTAGTTCTTTCGCTAAACGTTTTAGATTTATTATTATACATGGGGGGGGGGGTGTTATTTTGCATTCTGTTGCTAAATGTTTGAGAAACAAACTTAAAATGTTTCTGACTTCGAATTTTTTATTTGGAGACAAATGCACCGGGGCAAACCGGCAAAAAATGTATTTATACCGATTGTTGTCCTTCAATTCAGGTGCTGCAGGGGTCAGGCGTGACGACAGCTTTTGTAAATAGCGTTAAAAGACATTTACTTCAAAATAAAAGACTATGTTTCGGTTTAATGGCCCATGTTGGCCTTATAGTAATAAATATGCAGATTGTTGCGATAAAATTGGTTCCTTTTTGGGTTATAACATTCTCATTCCCGTCTTTATTAGTATCTTATTTATTATCCCGTCCCGTAGACCTAAACATTTCCTTAAACATGAACTTTTAATTTATTAGCAATCGTTTTGGAATAACTCTATGTCAGGAAGGAGGGCATTTAAATACATTAAGAAGGTTCACTTTAAAGATCTCTGTGACACTAAATATTAGCTTTATTTTGTTACTGGCCACTGCCCTTTCCTAGCGTATTTATTTAGATTTGGATTGAGGCGTCTCCCGCATGGCTTTGCAGCAATGCTTTTAATGATGGTATCGGCGACCTAAACCATTAAATTTTCTTTTACAACTTCAGATTTTCACTTTACTATGCAGTCTGTCGGCTTGGAAGATGGTTAGTCAAAAATATTTTTAAAAATATCTTTATATGCACAGAAAAAAATGTTTTGTTGGGAGAACCAAATTTTTTTTGTTGACGTGTTTTGTTGACTAATTTTGTTGACTTAACAATATTTTACTTGTCCCAACAAAGCGTCATTTCCACCACAACAAAACCCGTTTGGTTGAGGTAAGCTCGGCTTGCTATTGGCTGTTTCTAACTGTGACGTCATGGTGCCTGTCATCAACAGCAAATCAAAGAAAATTAAGGGCACCATTCGGCCATTATCGTTGCGGAAGGATTTTTGATTGCTATTTTCAACGGTAACTTGGGGCCGTAGTGAGCCTAGTGGTCAGCGTCTTGGTCTCGAGATCGGAAGGTCCCGCGATCGAGTCCCGGCCCTACTGAAGACCTACCGAGTACATGCGGAGTACGTGCTTGTTGGGTCCGAAAGTCCTGTGGTCGGTCATTGCGCATTTTCGGTTTGGCGCATTTTTGGTTGAATCAACAAAACCATTTGGTTGAATCAACAAAATAATTTGGTACTGACAACAAAATTTTTGTTGGCGCTATATTGACCAAAAAATTTTGTTGAAACAACAAAATTTTTGTTCTTTCAACAAAATATTTTTTTCTGTGTGTGGAAGAAAACTAGGTGTAATAAAATTTGTAATCCTCAAATAATTAAAATTTTTGGGTGGTCGAAAGTTGGGCTGGTTGTTAATCCTATTTAAATATTTGAATAATCAATTTTAATTGTTTAATTTTTCGAAAGTTCGAGAACGAGAATATCAACTTACAAAGACATCAGAATAATGAATATCTTAAGTAGCAATCTGCATCTTAAGAGGCAATCTGCATCTTAGTGGCAAAATGAAACGTGATATAAATACCAGGACCTCAGGTTATATTTAATTATCTGCCTTAATTTACCTACGACAAGTTATAGTTAATGAATTAGAAGACTTTCCTGGTATCCTTTATACAGACATTAAAAAATCTATGTATGATAAAATCTATCTACAATTAAAAATAATCTATGATTAACAAATTAACAGTCTAACGTCCAAGACAAGGTTCAAACAAAAGAAACACATCATGTAACAGACGGTCGTCATCATGTAACAGACAACTTTATTATCTTAAACATCTATAAGGTTTCAATGATGGGTTTATTGGACTAGTTTAGGAATTATATTTCCAAATTCTTTTGCTTATTGTATGTCTTTCAAACATTTAACATTTTAAAAAGTATTCATTTCTAAATTTACATGGTTAATATAACAATTCACTGGTCGAACTAAAGCTGTTATTTAAACTGAAAATAAACACCCAGTAACGTCTCTAACTCAGTCTTAATAATATATTTCCACATACTGAGATTTTCATCAAGTAACAAATGCATCAGCTTAACTATTACGGACATTCAAATGTAATCTTCTCGCTTAACAGGTCGGAACGTTAAGCTGGAGACTTAAACATGAAATCTACTATAGTATAAAACAGGAGTTGTTTCATGATGAAATTTAGGCTAAAACATTTGAAAAGTCACGACTAGTTATTAACGAGATTATAAATCTTTTTTAACAAGAAACGATAAAGGTGTTTAAATTTAGGTGTTTGGGATATCAGCTAAAAAAAACTTTATTTAAATGAAATTCAAATTTTGTTATCGTTGCACTGCATAATTGCAACAAAACTCTACTATCCTTTTTTTATGTGCAGTTAATAATTATGTTTTTAAATTCTAAAATTCTGTGCAGAAGTACAGTATGTATTACTAACTTGAGTTGAAACTATGAGTTTCCCAACTGTAAACTCATTAAAATGACTCTTTGGTTATTTTTTTAAACCTCAGCAATTAAGTTATGATGCGCTGGTGTCAACCTCTGCTTCTCAACGTTAACGAAGTTTATTGAGAACATTTGCCCCATGGTATAGTATTCTTTAATAGACTATTCTTACTTTTATAATACGTGTATTATTATATATTACTCTAATTTTTATTATGCATCGATATACATTACTATGGAACTGGATTCTCTGGTGGGTTTGGAAATCCTGCAAACTGTCATGCGCGTGAATAATTATAACGGTGAGTAATGATGTTTGCGGTAAACTGTTCGTCAATTAATGCCACGTTGGGGCACACTACCAGACAATGCCCGAGCAACTTCCTTCCTCTTCCCCGGTTATTAAATGCGACATCGTATTTGCTGTTGTGGTTATTAATTGTTAACGGTACTGTTCTTTGCTTTTGTGGGCTGGGTGCAAACAAACTTTTTTTTAATTGTAATGATTGTTTTTTTGAAGTGGTTTAGTTGTTCCGTTTTAGGTTATTTGTGATGGGATCTGTTATTAATTTGTAATGAATTTAAAGGTAGTTAAATAACGTACCTTAGTTAAATAACCTTAGTTACTAAAAATGCAATTAATTGTATGGTATTTCATTTTATATAGTTTCAAAATACATAATTTCATAACTTTATGTCCTTCCCTCCCCTTTATATCTTTGGGGAAAATGTGGTGACGTAAGTGCGAGTGAAATTAAATGGAGGTTGCATAGAAAAAGTCTGTTAAACATACGTAATTAATGAAACGAATTTATGTTGTAATAATTCTAATATTAAATTTTACTTTAAAAAGCATTTACATATCAAAATAATATTATTTGGTGAATCTGTTTAAGATCTTTAAGTAACAATATTTTTCAATTTTTACATTTGTTTTATTTATTAGTACATAAATGCGTCACAACACACAGAAACTCACAGAAAGCCAATTACAAATGTAATTAAATTATTTGTTTATTTAATCAAAATTTGGGATGCAATAATATGTATTCAAATTTTAATTTAAAAAGCGACTGAAATGTATCATGGCAAAACAAGATTTAGCAATATGATTTAGTTTTCTTATAAGTATTGTCTAGATTGAGTTATTCGTATGTGATCAAGTTTTTAATTTTGAATTTGCTCCCTGAATAGAGAAAATTATTGATAAAACTACAATGTGTGTTTCGGTTTTTGATATCATCTATTTTCATAGTTCGAAGTTAAAACACAAACTTTTGAAATCCATTCGATGTGAGCAAGTGTTTGAATAAAACATATTTTCTTCGCATTTTGCCTTCGATATAAAGTGATTTATTACTCATATTCTTTGAGATCGTCTGAAAAATAAACAAAAGTGAAGTGAAATGCAAAAGTTTCGAATGCAGAGATGACTTCTTATTCTATGCTTGACGATTTGTATTTCTGGATCGAAGGGCCACGATGTTATTATAAGGACAAAGAATGTTTCCACTGCTGTGTTCTAATGTTCGACTAGATTTTTAGTTTGGCGCCTTTCCTAGACCAAATCCATTGATCCTTGGATTGTATCCAGAAATCTTGATATATTTTCCACATTTGTTATATAAAAAAAGACTTGTGGGGCTTTATTGATGCAGAATGTTATAACTTTGTATTTAATGATATGAACTGGTTCGGCTTTTATTTAATGGCGAAACTATTTATTTTGGAGTAAGGAAGTTCAAAACTAAGGAAAGTAATAATATGTTGCATCTTAACAACTCAACGTCACTTATGTTCTAAACTATAACGAGTTTTCAATATTTCTTGGAACAAATACTAAAAATCGATTAGCTTGATTCGCACATATAACCAGTAAATTTCGCAATAAAAATTCAATTTTATTGCAGGCTTTTTTTCCTACAAGACTATATTAATCTAGTTTGGTTTGATTAAATAACATTTCCGAAGACATTTAAATGCTAAAATTAATAGTTAAATAAACTTTACTAAAATGTTCAAGTTATATTTATAAAATTCATCGATAATTAAATTCCGGTATTTTTACCGAACTGGAAAATGTATCAGACTTACGGATTTAATTGCGTTATTTGTTCAAGTAGTGCCAATGTCAACGCAGTGGCTATGTAGGGCAACTAATTTTACCATTGGTGTCAGAATTTTTTTTGTCATAATTGTAAGTGAAAGCAATTCAATAAACTTTGAGAGGATATCGTTGACAGAACTGTCAGTACGATATTTATTTTTTCTTTAACGTTTGAAAGCTCTAATTGACTTTTAATGGCTTCTGTAGTCACGCGTTTCAAAAATGGCAGCAAGTTATTTTATAGCTTTTTGGAAAGGCGTGTTTTTAATACTGAATGGTATTGTAATATAAATGAATCTTTTTGATTTAAATATGTCTCAAATATAATTGAAAAGTGTTTCTATTGGTTATTTAATGTTAGTTCTGTTCCATTTTCCATGTTTCGAATAGTAATAACACGAAATTAAATAGCAATCACATTTTATTTGTATGAAACATTTATCATTCTATATAAAAATACTTAGAAAAACTTAGTAGAGAATTTAACTCTTCTTACACACTTAAATACCCCGTAACCTTATATGCTCTTTGTTATACATTATGTTATTTTTCGTATCTTATACAATTACTAATAAATAATATATTCAAATAAAATTACAGAATAAAAATAATATATTTAGGACAAAAGTTCCCTTTTGAACAATCGTACCTAACATAATTTCATTATATACATATAAAAGTAATGTTTCAAAGAAAAAATAATATAATATATCATAAAGAATATTAAAAACAAGAATAAATGGACCGACTATAAAATTAAGCATTAGTTAGGCAGAGAAATGGTGCCTGGTTTTCGGAAACATGAAACCGAAATAGTTGAAAAATAAATAATAATACAATTCACAGTAGCTCAGAAAATATACTATACAAAAACATCCATACGCAATTGTTTATTTGCATTTGAATACTTTAGTGAATATTTTTAAGAAAATATTCTTTATTTAAATTATATTACGTCAATCATGTTCTTATCTTTTAGAAATTCGTATATAGTTAGTTCCGTTTTAAAGCGGTACTTTATGAGTTTTCATGTAAATTTCGTGAAACATGCTATTATATATGGCAGTGCTCCACTCTGTAAATTTAAATAAATATTAAACACTTGTATAAAATATTTTATATGAAAACTTGCTGTGTGTATGTGATAGTGTATGTTGAAACTCAAATATCTTTTTCGTGATATTCTATCTAATAAAAATTGTATAAAACAAAAAAATGTTGTAAGTATACGTTTATGTATGAAATTTTATGATAAATTTTAATGACAGAGTTAATTGAGAATAATCAAATAAATCTGTGACTAAAATCGTTTTGAGTAAAAACTTTGACTTTGACTACTTTAACTAATTATATTTTGAAATTAAGAATAAAATTACACAAAACTAAACACTTCAGAAATAAAATAGTAGTCTAAAGATAAAAACTAACGATCTTAGTAATTGAGATTTGTATTGAAATATTGGCTTTGTTTTAAAATTGAAGTGTATCATCTGTTTCAAGTAATTACCATTACTTCAAAGAGATAGTACACTTTACGAATTGGATGTGATCGTGATACTTTTGTTAAAGGCATTTGTGCTTTTCCTTTGAATAGAGGCAATTTAATATATGTAAAAAAATGACGTAATCATCTTCCATTTTTGCTTTTAAAAAAATAACGGATGGTCAATATATAGGAATCATTTGAATTATTGCCTTTCCATGCGTTTGAGATGTACCAGCTATATATCTCTAACTTAATATTACAAATGTTATATATATATATATATTATATATATTATAATATTATATATATATATATATTAATATATATATATATATATTATATATATATATTATATTATATATTATATATATATATATATATAATATATATTATATATATAATATATATATATATATATATATATATATATATATATATATATATTATATATATATATATATATATATATATAATTATATATATATATATATATATAATATATATATATATATATATATATATAATATTTATATATATATATATATAATATATATATAAACATTGAAATTCTAGGATTATATATATATATATATATATATATATATATATATTATATATTTTAAATTTTACTTATATTATATATAATATTATATATATATATATATATATATAATATATATTATATATATATATATATATATATATATATATTATTACATATACATATATATCTATACTTATATAAACATGTATTCTATAATCATATAATATAATATATAAATATATATATATTATATATTTATTATATATATATAATATAATATATATATATAATATTTATATATATATTTAATATAATAATATTATGATATATTATTATATTATTTATAATATATATATAATCATATATATACATTAATATCAATACATACTATAATATATCATATCTATATATAATCATATATTAATATATCATTTAATAATTATAAATTATATTATCAATATATTATTATATATTTTAAATAATTATATATAAATATATATATTTTTTTATAATAAATAATATATATTATTAAATATTTATAGCTATATCAATGCGGCAGTGAAGGACTAATTTATATTATTTTCAATTATTCTCAGCACTTGAACATGTATCTAAACCCAAGTTCTCTGGTTTCTTTTAAACATTATATAAACATATTTATTTAAGAAATGCGAAAGAGTAACCTTAACATAATTCAAAGCATTTGTTCAATTGAAGTTTGTGCTTCTATTATATTGACTCTATTTGACTATTTAACTCAAAATAAAAATAAAAAGCGGGATTTTTAGATCAGAATGCTAGAGAAGAATTTATCTATAAATTTAATCTTTTTTAATCTTTAGAATGCAGATAATCTATACTTCATAAAGTAGTAC
Organism: Oedothorax gibbosus; assembly: GCA_019343175.1. Classification (NCBI taxonomy): domain Eukaryota; kingdom Metazoa; phylum Arthropoda; class Arachnida; order Araneae; family Linyphiidae; genus Oedothorax; species Oedothorax gibbosus. Next base: position 210,810 of record JAFNEN010000253.1, read on the forward strand.
ATAATATATATTAGTATTTTTCTGTATTTTTAACTGCAATAGTAGTAAAATATAAATTATTTTAAACTTTAGTTTTGGGTCATGTATCCCAATACATAGGGATACATGACCCACCCATTAGAGATACGAGACCCAACCCAAAAATTTGTTAGTAAAACTTAAAATTGTAAAAAAAAAACTTTTACCTAATAACAAAACTAATTTCATATTATAAAGTTTATATAGATTTTATAGTATTTTCAGAAAAAATATTACTTTATATTTGTATTACAATAATTATGCTTATACTAACAAAATAATCAAATTTAAAAGTAAATTCTGGTCGAAATACAAAACTGAGGCTTCTTTTATTTTTGCAGAGAAAACACAGGTGGTTGAAGAATTGCTACTATTTGATCAATATCAACTTGGGATGTATTATCCATTTCAGGCCATTTAAAACATTTTACATCGATTCTTTCTGCATATTGAATTATAAGCTCGTTAAAAAAAATTCCCTTGTACCTTCCCAACAAACCTTATATTCCGTTAAGAACCCAGTCATTTACTTTTGGGTGTTTTTTAAAAAAATTACTTGGTCTACTTCTGTCTACTTTTTAGTTGTTTACTTGGGTCACATATCCCCAGTAGGCTTAGGTCAATTATCCCTAGTTGCACTTTTTTTTTATTTAACCCCAAAACAAAGTCATTTGCGAATAATTACATTAGCACTATTATGCACGTAACTGTAGTAAATAGCATGAACTCAACAAGTAACTAATTGAAAAAATCTTTCCTTTAAACCAAAAAAATGTAGACCGAAAAACCTTACGGCCTCAAAAATTTACTTTCAGTGCATGAAAACGTATTTCTTCGCATAACTAAACACATACTCAATGATTCAGCCCGTTTGTTTCACCATGTGATCAGCTGGCTGAAAGGAAAAAAAAGTGATGCCACTTTCAACTCATAAAACTTTTCCATTGCTGAGAAAAAGGCATTGGGTCATGTATCCTTATGTGTCAAATGTCCCTAGTTTCCCCCTATACAAAGCAAAACTGCTACTCTGTCCTACTAACTTTACTGTGCAGATGAAAACTGTTCTTGAAATAAGTATTATTCATTGTAAATATCAGTAATTACATTACATGAAATTAGTGAAATACAATAATACAGGTAAGTTTAAGGAAACAAATCTTAGGGTTATGAATACTCTGAGGTTATAATAGTTTTAGAGTAATCCATGTGTTTGGCTGTGTTTTGTTTTATTAACAAATACAAGCTCATTTTTTCTAAATTAAATATAACACTTACATGAATAAAATTTCTTATTTTATTAACTTCATACTCTAAGATTTCAGCCGGAATTGATAAATAATGTTAATAAATTAAACCACGGGTAATTTAGTATGTGATTAAAATAAGAATTTTTTTAAAAAAAATTTGACATGTTATTTATTGTAACTAAAATTAACTATTGAACAAAATAGGAATTCCTCTATGGATGTTTATTTATGGAATATTAGCTAGTGTAGTTAATCTTTAGTTTTAGATACCTCTAGTGAATAATGGAAGCTGATGTTTCAAAATGACCAGATAGCGTGCAGGGAAAGTTGAAGGAAACCTTAACCAATCTGGACAGGAAGTTTCTTAAATATTGAAAGAGGATACCTCAAGTTGAAATTTCGAAAACTTATTTTAGTATCTGCTTCGTTTACGAAGATAGAAGGTTTGAAAGTGGCATTTACTGGTGTATTTTTGGATACAACCACGCGTTTGTTTCTGGATAGGAGGTATTGCAAATAAAAGGGACAATGGGTTTATGCTATTTTTAGAAATTAATTCCTACTGTTTTATAAAGTTGAAAATAGTTATGTTAAAAAGGTAGATTGTTCATTAATATTAGAAATGTGAATAATTAAAAATAAAAATTGACATTTTATTATACAAAATTAGACCAGAAACATATTTTTATTTTCTAAATTTACAGGATATAAAAACGGCCAATGATGTCCTCACATGATTGTTTGTTGGTGCCGATCTGATATGCTTATGCCCTTTTGTTATTTAGTGTTTAGCTTAAGAAAAATGTATTACGAAACAATAGGCATTTAAAAAATAGTTTAAAAAGTAGACGTAGTGTAATGGTGAGATACACAATAGACGTAAAACAGTCTGAAATTCCGCAGTTTCAGAATAACTTCAGAATAAAGCTAACCTACTTAATAAGTAAACACTGTAAGTTTTGTACTACTATAATAATAAACTCAAACGAGACAATGCAATAAATTTCATTCAGCCCAAGTTAAGACTCTGAAAAAAGTCCAAGGCACTTTTTAAAATAGGTACAGAAGAATACACACTTTGAAAATCCAATACAAAACAATTTTTTCTTTTTTTTGTTCTTCGGATATTTTATCTGCAGAGATTGAAGGAGTAAGTAAAGCTTTTCCTAACAGCATTATCATTTGGGGATGACATTTATGATATGAGGCTGCAACATATGCAAAAGACTGCCTAGAATGTCCATATCATCAGTGATCTCAAAATGCATACAGTTTTGCATCGCGAACTTCCACTATTTGTGTCAATGTAGTCTTTGGGGCAGAGTTTTGAATCTCAGACTGTAAAAAAGGTGTAAGTTTACCATTATTTTTGAGGTTAACGTTATCAAACTTTAGAGTAAGATGACTTACCTCTAATTAAATGAAGATCCTTTCACTAAGATTGCAGAACATTTTGCACCAGGTTTCTTCAGTAACTTTACCCCAAACGTTTTTACAGTGCAGTGTCATAAAGAAACATCTATGATTTCCATTTAATGTCTGTTTGGAATTCAGAGTCAGATACAGCAGTTAGCCATCAAATTGCTTTTTTAAACAAGTAAAAAAGAAATTTAATCTTAGTAAGTGTTGGAATGTGATTCACAAACAACAAAATCGGCGGCAGTTTTTATTTTTTACCGAAAAGTGACGAAAATTGAACTGTACCTCTTTCCTTCTAAGATTCAGAGTTGTTGTTTATATTTGCAGCCGGGGATACAGACACTTTTAGTTTTTTTTATTTATTAAACCAGATGAGTGATGTACCTGGAGCCACGTGTTCCAAATTCACGAAAGAAAAGCAACGCTGAAGAAATTGCTCATATTGCCATCATAAATGATGGTGTCTTCCAAATAAGTCCTTTCAAAGGATAAGGAATATTTGACAATGGTTATGTATGAAAATAGATCCAATCCGTGTTTATTGAAAATCTTGATCCTGTTTTCGTGCAGGAATCGGCCCTTAAAGAAAAACACCAAAACGGATGTTTCTAAAAAAATCGTGTTTTTGTAAATTGTTGATGTTTATACTATTTTTCATAAGTAATGTGGACGCGATGGAAAAATATGTCCGCAGCTTAAATTTTGAAAATGTTAGGTGAAAGTTTAAATATGAATTTTTATGTTGAAAAATAGAAAAAACATAACAATGCTATCCTTGTCGAAATGCTGGAAATACTACCTCCGTAATAGTTGAAAGGAAAGAAGAGTGAAACAGAAAATGAGATTGCATTTTGCCCACAAGATGTAAAGAGATACGCTTGGATTATTGGAAAAACCTAAATGCGGGAGGATATTGAAAACTCCATGCAACGCTATATTCAAATGTTTGCAGTCAGACTATAAGAACAGATTTTGGATAATATCAACTTTACATGAATTTTATCGCAGAATGCATATGGTTTACATCGTATTTTTAAATTGTATTTCACGATTCTTTTTCCAAAATGTAAACAAATAGTATTTTTTAAGTAGTCTTTTACCTTAAGGGTAAAAGGATGATGCAAATAACGCAATTCTTAGAAAGACGAATTTTGGTTTGTGCCGCTTATTTTGAAATGATTCAATGACATTTGAGATTTTTTTCCCTCTAATGATTCAACAATATATTGGGGAGATTGGGGGCTAATGGGGCAAATTTTTATTAACATCTGTATTTCAGCAAAAATACAAGAATTAAAAATTTTTTACAAGCTCATAAACAAAACAGTCGGGTCGTTTACTTAAAAATTAATAAGACAGATGTTAAAAATATTATTATATTTCATTGGTTGAACACTTTAAACAAGCATGTGAATGTCTCATTAACCCCAGGTGAGGAGTCTAATGCGTCAAAAATCAAAATCCCCAAACAAATGCTTCCCCAAAACAAAAATGCTTCTCTAAACTTAAAAACATGCTTTTAATGGCTGTTTTTTTTTGTTAAATGTCTAACTGTTAAAATGCTTCAGTGTAGAAATGTTTGTAAAAAATATATATTTTTCACCCCTTTTCCCATTGGTCCCCACTTTCCCCTACTATATACTAAAATATTTAAATGAAAATGAAACGCGTTTTGCTTTTGAGACTATTACAAAGATTCGGATTTGTTTTTATCTTGAAAATATATGACATTTAATGCCACTCGACTACAATTTTGGGAAGTTTTTATTGTACTTTAAGTAGATAAAAAAAACGAATTTTGTCATTGCTATTTTTATGGCGTATTATGCGGCAATAAAACTGTTCGTTTCAAACGTTACAATGGGATAATATACCAGGAATGCCACAAAAGAAGTATAATACAACAAACATACGCACTATAAAATATGATCATTGTGTACATTTAAAAACTGTATGTACCCTTTTAAAAATGGACTAATGTTCTATTTTACAACCGGTTTTCGAACGTTGAAAAGATATTAAATTCGAAAACTTTGGAACCTCTGGAGTCTGATAACAAAAGAAATGCCAATGGATTTTTTTCCTCCGTTATAACAAATAGGTGTATCACCTTTCACAAAACTACCGCCTAGAAAGCTTTTTAACGAGTTCGTATGAAACTTCATAAAGAATTCAGAGTTCTGTTAGAACTTTTCCTGAAGTGACGTCATGAATGATGTAATGGGACACTTAGGAGAGAGAATGAAAAAGTAGAAAATTCGTGATGATTCTGACACGTTTGTGTGAGCAATGAAATGCCAAAATGACAGGTTATTAGTAATCTTCTTTTTTCTTTTGCCGTGGGTTCAGTTTAAAATGTTCTGTCAATTACTTTAAACGGTGGAACAAGCGCTAAAAGTTCGAAGGAAGAGTAATGGGTTTAATTTTTAAAAACATCTTAAACTCCGGATTTGAAATGAGATTTTTAGTGTACTTGAAGTCTAGCTTAATAGTTTATAGGAAGTGTGAGAGAGCCAATTGTAAAAGTAGTGGTGCAATTTTCTCGATAGAAAAACCATACCGGGTCTTGAACCATGTAACTATTGCGTTTTAGGGTTTATAAATAATAAAATATTACTATTATACGTATAGAAGTATAAAACACTTATACAAATGAGATATTTAATATTAATGTAGGTAAAAATAGTAGTATAATATATTTTTAAGTGCTATGAAGAACAAAACTTTATATTTTATGTCTCATGAGCGAGCAAAGAGAGACCAACTCTATTACGAGACCACATCGGGATGCGACCACAAGGGAACTGCGCAATCCAAGGGGTTGGCGAGGGACAGCGAGCAGAGGCCTTAGTTAAAATGTCTTCAAATCCAAGTATACTCTGACTTTATATTTTCTACGTTAACATAGAATAAGGAAAAGTAAAATAAACAATGAAGGGGCCAAAGCTTCATTAATCTAGTTTAAAAACTTAAAAAAAATGATTAATTCACCATACACTATGCAACTCTATCACGCGTTAAATCTAGTATCTCGTTATAACGCGTTAACTCTAATATGACGTTAATATCACCAACCACAATTAAATTTTTAAAAAATCTTTTTACAGAGCTTCAAAAATATATCACCCCTTTGTCGCCCATTTTGAGACTGTATCGCATATGCTAACCAAATAAATATTTATCAATTGATACTAGATATAAGATTAAAGACTTGCATTGTCCCTCAAAATAATTAAGTTTTTTAAAGCTTGGGTCATATAGCGGCGTTCAATGGGTTAAATGAATTTATAAAACTATATGAATGCATTAACTTAAGTTTTCCCTCATTAGTAAAAATCTTCAATTTATTTTAATGCTTATTATTATTTAATTTAGTACATAAAGTGACACGTAAGCAAAGTTGTATGTAAAATGGGCTCACGTTTTCAAATACCATTAAATATATTTTATAAAGTATAATAATGTTTGTTCCAAAGAATTTTTTAATTAGTTCAATATCTTAATCATTCCCACGACATTGGGTCCAGTTCATTAAAATAGACTTATGTGAAAACTGCATTATTTACAAAAGTTATAACGCAACTATTAACATCAGATAGCTAAATATACTATATTGGCATTTATGAGCCTTATTTAAATATAACGTCAACTATGAAAGTGACGCTAATTATAATTTTTAAAACAATGTAGACAATTGTGCATATAATTGGTAAACTTTCGTTATAATAATAGCTATATTCTTAACCTTGGTATGCGTTATATTCAGACAATTTTTGGTGAATTCTAAGTGTCTAATTATACATCTTTCCGAAAATCCTTAAAATGAAATGCCACTGCACCAAAGTTTATTGGAATCCGTTTGACTTTTGTTTAATGCCTGCATTAATCTTTTGTTTACTCCATTTTATCAAGGTAGATGCATTTTGTGAACATTCTTTAATAAGAATCTTTTATGTTGTGTTAAAGATTAATTCGGAGGTTTTATTGTGGTTAGACATGTTTGATGATAAATTAATATTGTGTGATTGAAGTTAACTTTTGTTTATTTAACTTAAAAAAATTTAGGAAACATTTTAAGTACAGTTTATGTTTAGTCATTTACCTGGTGATGAATGTATGGATAATTTTGGAAACGATTTATTTTAATTTTTGTTGTTCAATTGTAATAAGTGTGAGATAATTTCATTCTATGTTTAATTTAGTTGTTTGAAATCGATAAATGAATAAGGTTTTGCAATTTATCTATGAATTGATATACTACTGAAGTTTTGTATGTATAGACTTAAATTTGCTAAGATTAATTATTTCCTTTCCTGAAATATAAAGTTTTTCAACAGTTAGGAACACTTTTCTCAGGAACTATAAAAGCTATCAACTTATTTTGTTTCGTTATTTCTTCCCCATTAATAGATCTTTGATTTAAACTGAGGAATTTTAAATATCTCTGCTCAAAAAAAAATTATATAACTTTAAATCTGATTTTTTGTGTTTTCCAATACATATTCTTTTTAAAAATCAATATTTTGAAATATCCTTAATTTAAATCAAAGAACTATATGTAAGGAACAAAATATAAAAAAAGTTTATAATGATATCTCATATAGTTCCTGAGAAAAATGCTCCTAAAGTTAGGTAAATTAACATGGGCGAGATAGAACCATCCGACTCCCCTTAAAACAAAGCGAGCAAGCAAGGCGAGACTGGACGACGAGTTGACCAATGGGAATTGAGCAGAATTTCCCGAGTGTTGCCTCTAGTGCGACGGTTATTTAAACTTACCCGAGGGTTGGTGCAGTGTTAGTAGACCACAAGGCTTAAGGTTTTTCTAGTAAACTTGTAATAATTCTAACAATTTTAGTTTACCCAATTTTTATATCAAACAGTAGGTTCATCTACAAGTATATTACATTATAGTTAAGTGCACTTTGGTATATAAACCTTAATTAAAAAAGTAAGTTCCAAAACGTTAAACTCGTAAACTACTAGTTTACGAGATCATCTAATTAAAGGCTTATTATTTGACTAATATGAATCACAATTACTTTCACAAATGTTTCTTTACTCCGAAGTACTTGTTAACTTGTGTCTAATTGCATTAACTACCACAATGCATTTAAATAATTAATCTAACCAAAGGCTTAATTTCGAGATAGTTACTAATTGTAAGAACAGCCGGTTAGTTACTTCTAGCCACAGGGCAATGTTCCTGACAAATTTCTGGGCTAGTTTAACATGGTTGTAACAATAATTTTTTAAAAGTATGTTTGAAATTTGCATTGCTCAATTTTATTAAGTTGTAGTTTAACAAAAACATTACATTTGGAATTTTTTTTTCAGGAGCAGTACATGGAGTTGTTAATTACATTCAGTAGTAATTATGTTTATATCTAAATTGAAAGTTTCTATTTCTAAAGAGAAAATTAATGAAAAATATAGCTGTTTTATTTTTTTAAATTGCCCCTGGATAAAATTATGAAGTTATTTTATAGAATTTTTAAATAAAACATAAAACAATAAAAAAAATATATAAAAACACGAAAAACGTCGTTTTATTAAGTCATCCATGGCCATCTCTTATATCACATGCCTATGGGTTGGTCATGGATAGTTTGTCTTATTTTCAATCACACTACCTTCATGTACCGGCGTCATGCGGGTGTACCCTTAATAATGGCCTAAATAGCTATAATAGCGACCGACCTTTATTTGATGACTTATGTAACGTAATCAAACCTAAAAATTCGGATAAATATTCTACCTCAACTAAACTTAGTACATATAGCAAGCTTACTTTAGTTTTTCATTATCTACAAAAGTCGCCAATAACAGATTCAATCAATAGCACATATTATTATATCATAGCTATCAAAAAAGGGAAACAACTGCCAACTATCAAACTCGCATAAAATGAAAATCAAATAGCAATAATGTATCGCAATAGAATTTGAAATTTTGTAAAATTAGCATATTTTAAAAACATGTAACTTGGACAGTTTGTTCTATTGTTTTATGTTTAACAATTCTCCGAAGTATTAAAGTGAAATATATCGCAAAACTACGAGTAGGAATGGCGTTTTCCTAACAGAAATTGGATTTTAAACCAACAAAAAAAACTATATTCCAATCGAAATGAAGTTAGTGTTATAGCTTTATAAATAAAACGGACACCAGAAAACCGTTGTAAAACTTCATATATCTCTTTTATTTCTCTATATGTTGCATCAATCAGTTATATGTTGCATCAATTTTTTAATCAAAAATTAATAATTACACGTATAATTCACTATTTTCAAATAAAAAGCTTTCCAATGGGAATGTTTCAGATGATGTAACGCTCTTGTCTTTATTTTTCCCGTGCAGCGATTTCATTGATTGTTTCGGTTTCACTCTCAAAATAACCATCATAGATTAAAAGAAACTCTTCTTTCTATGCAATTAAAAAATAATTGCATTTAAAAAATATTTTGAACAACCAAAGGCACAACAAGAAGTTGGCATTTAAAAAAATTTAATAAGTAAAATATCTTAAAAAACTTATTGTCGAATACCAAAACAAAAGTAATTCCAGACAAAAAATGAAAACAAGCTGGACAAGAGGGAGATTTTGCCATTCACGGTGTGAAACAACTCCATTTAAGTCAGGTTCTTTTACTTAACTTAAATTTATCATTTCGCAAGACAAGAAAGTTATTTTTTAAATGTTTCTTTACAATGTTAAGTCTATCAGGTCGATATTAAAAAAAATGTAAATTTTCGTAGTAAAGCATTTTGGAAGTTTTAAATTGAAGGAATTATTTTGATTTTCATTTTACGCATTTAGACACCTTTTCCATGGCTCTACGTTTTGTGGTTCAGAATTCTGATGGAGATAGGTTTCAGACACACACACTACTCAGTCACGCATTAATAGTATAGATTATAAAATGGTGAAAAATGAATTTAAAAATAAAATAACTTTTTTTTAATCAAACACAATGGGCAGCTTTCAGGTTTTGAGTGGCAACAGAAATGCCAAATGAAAATAACTTAGTGCTTCAATTGGCGAATGAATGTCGCGTGAGAGCACCAATCGGAGTACCGATTGAATTAAAGGCAGAAATGAAATATGAAAGGTTCTACGTCCCTTGGAAGGAGCCAATTGATCAGTTAACAGATGACGTAGCACCTTCAAGGAAGTGGTGGATGGTTTAAAAAATGGAGTTGTAAACGATCAAATTCATAAACTGTTATAGCTCTATACTTTAATATAAATTATTTTTCTAATTTAATGCAATATTTAAAATATTGCATTAAAAATATTGCATTTAAAATATTGCTGATTTTCTGATATATTCAACGGTCTATGATAAATCTTAATTCCACACCAACTCTACTTAAAACTTATCCAAAAAATTAATGTCCAATGCCACTTAGAACTCAGTCCAATCATATCACAGGCAATTAAACATGATTAAATGTAAATCAATTTACCTTTGAATGCCATTCAGGGGCGTTTTGACAAATTCAATCTAAGGTAATATGACTGTTCCTTAAGTGGTATTTCCGTTTCAGGGCGGAATTACTTATGTCTGGCTGCCTGATCACTTCCACTGAACAGGTTGCCTCTCAAATATTAATTAGATAAATGGTTATAATTTCTTTGTTACCTAACGAAGGAGGTGTATTTTCACGGGGATGATAATTACATTGTAAATACCTTTTTCGTCGATGGAATTGTGTGTAATTACGTAATGCAAAACTTTTATCGTTTGATACTGTATCATGTTCGATTTAATTATTGCTGATTGAAATTTAAAGAACAAAGGAAAACATATTTTGCAGCTCTCGTTATCAATTTATTCGATTTTTTAGTTTTTGTTAAAAAACAGAAAACAAGTTTTTTGATGCAATGATTTAAAATTTTATCTGAGAAGTGTCTTCTCTTTTATTTGGTCATGTGCAAATCTATATTAACGGTGAATGCCACACATATGTTAATAAAGAATAATATGAATATTTTTTTAATTAAATATTACTACTACTAAAAGGGAAACTCTCTATATTTCAGAATATTAGTTTTAATAATACCGCAATGGATATTGTCAATAGATAAAATAACTATTAATTTTGCATCAAGCTTCTTATTAGATTTTCTAAGAATAACTTACAATGCATTAGAATCATCAGTTGACTGCAGCTAATTGAATCTTACACATATTTTCCGCTTCAAATCCTTTTTGTTAAACACGTGAGGTAATGGTAATTGAACAATGAATAAAGGAATAGTAGTAGGAGATTTTGAAATTGGTCATTTATGCACGCTTGACTTTCAAAATAAATCACTCGAACGGGATAAATTGGATGACTGCTATGTTCGATTTATTGATTCCATTGTCATCAAGGGAAATGTCTGACATAAATCCGTAAGTAATAAAATGCACTACGTTCTGTTTCAACACAATAAAGACTAAAAAGGTAAATCATATTTATTCAATTAAATGTCGTTGTTGGTCAGTGCAATTTAATAACTCAGAAATGAGATAAAAAGGAAACAAATTAGGGACATAAAGAAAATTTAGTTGGGACATTTTGTGTCCCAACTAAATCCTAATATGGGGCATAAAGGGTAATACACTTCCCTGATTTTAGATTATTTCTCAAGCGCATAGTTGTTTTAATGTGAAAAATAAGTGTGTTATTCTACACACATCAATTGACTGTTTACCAAAATTTTTATCCTGGCTTTTTGCTTATCAAAACCGTGGTCACTAACTTTTGTTGCACTAAATTTGAATTAAATAAACTTATTTCCTGACACATTAAACTCCTTCACAAAACCCTATTTCCCCTGAATAACTTTTCATATTATCTACTCTTACAATAACCCTTCCTAACTGTCATATTCGGTCAGACTGATATAATTTATTCTTCAGCACATCCACAGTTCGTCTATTGGATACTTTTGTCCTGCCCGTGCAAAACCCAAGATAAATTTTAGGCATGATATATGACCCACCTACGGGGCCGTCCCAGAAATTAATAGATATTTCGGATCCACTGAAATGGAATCTCATTTGTCTTCTTTGGAAAGTAAAAGTGGAGAGAGCGAAAATTCCACAACACTACCCTGAAGCCCCAATGGCGACACCCCCTCCCCCGTAACAAGCATCATTTTTCTTGTAGCTTCTTGTAGCTTGAGGTTTTTGGTGATAAAATAAGAACTTGTCGGGTGTTGACATTATTACATCCAAGAAAGAAGATAGCCGGGCTTCGAATTTAAACTCGTCTGCGCCAGTGTTATTTCTAGAGGGTTCTGGAAGTTCTTCAGTTTCTCGCTGTTGGTGGATCCCCGAGGAGGAAGACTTTAATATTTGATAAGGAAAAGCCGATGCATAAAACCTTTTGTTAAAAAATGAAAAGAAGTAGTGGGAAATAGAATGAATTTTGTTGTTGTTTATGAGCTTTATCAAAGTATGGAGTACAAAATAATTTTGGGTTGACTTTTTTATTTGAAAGAAATTTGATTTTTGTATGACAGATATAAAAATCAGTTCTATTTCATTAAAACCAAGGACGTGCAAATGCATTTATCTGGACTTCATGTAGACGACTAAACAACACAAGTCCGTGATGAAAAAAGTTCAAGGCAAGTGATAGCTGAAATTTATATATTTTTTTGAGCTGAAACTAAAATTAATATTAAAATTTTTTATAACTTCAAGTTTTTTTGTGTGTGAAAAATTTAGGTTTCTGCCCGTCGCCAAATAATCACGAGTAACTCTAATGTGTGACGTTAATCCATCCAAACTAAACCTCATCGTCCCTCGCTCCCCGTCACGTCACGATCTTTCTTTACCAATAATATCGCGTGACGATGGTTAGTGGCTTGTACAGAGCAGTGAAATACGCTTATACGGTGATCATTGACACATTCATCAGAGGAACAATTATAACGGTTGATTTTCTGTGTGTGTTTGTATAAAATAAGAGTAAATTAAATATGGATGCTAGCTTGGGAATTAAACACTGGGGGTTTAGCGTCAGTCTGACCAAGTGATCGAAACATTTGCTGCATAGCTCCCTGATGACCGTGGTCTCGTAATCTGGGTTAGGCACAGCTGGCCTTGGCTCTTCATGGGCTTTTGAGCTACTGAATTTAAACTCATAAGAAATCAATCGATTTCTGAAAAACTAGTTTGTCTCAACACGAATCAATTTTAAATGGATTTAAATGAATAAAAACCAGTGATACTAGATAGCACATCCAAAATAGTTAGCGAAAATTCCTTATTAAATAATTTTAGCAAAAAATACCGATATTGATTTTATAAAATATCCTGATATGAGGATAAATGATGAAGGTCATTTTCGAAATCAGCACACCAAAAAAACATATAAATCCACTCAAACTTATCTGGAATTTTTCAAAAAGTTTAATTTCGCAGGCCTGTGTAGTTTAACTTATTATTAAACAAAATGCAACTTTTTTGGACGTATTAAAATTTTTTTAGTTAATTTATAAATTGTGCTTAAATCTTATTTTCCACTTGCAAAATATATCATAAATCACTTACTCAAAGATAAAGAATGATCAAATATGTTTTATGAAGAGCATTTTATTTAAGCTAATGCATTTAAATTTATTATGTTTAACTAATAAATTCATTCTAATTTTCCACAACTATTTTTCAAGGTTTTGAATTTTGAAGAAAAACCATTGATATTTGCAGAAAAATATTGAGTTTTGTCTCAAATATGTATAATTTATATTCCCATAAAACATGAAGTACAAGTAGTGCATACATACATTTATGCATACCAATAAACCAAAGTTTAAATTCGTAGCATTTGGAAAATCTTTAAAGCAAATATGTAATACTCAGTTTCAGTGATCACTGAAGTGCTTAACGTCAATTTTCCAACGGACATTTGTACATTTGCATTTCGATGCATTAGTTAAACAATGTTGTACCAAACATTTTTAACTGATTTAAATTCAAGTAGATGTGATATTAACACATTAAGGAACCAGTTGTGAATACCACTTACGCCGTTTATACTAATAACAAAAATTAACTTTGTTTTAAAATTCATTTTTCGTGTAGCTTATTTTGTCCTTCATAAACTTTTTATTTTCATTACTACACTCTTAATATGTCTTATATGTTTTTTATTTGGATAAACTTAAGCAGAAAGTTTATTTTAGGAGTGGCAAATTTTTTCGCCAACCGTAGTTAATAATTAAAAAAAAATTCCTATGAATGTATGTTGTATGTCCCTATGAATGTATGTTGTTCCTATGAATGTATAATTTTGTGGTAAGGATGATCACCATTAGTATCAAAGTCTGCTGGTGTGATTACCACTCAAAGCATGAAAGCTCGTAATCAAAATTAAATGGTCCCTATTATCAATCGTGTTACACAATATTAGGTAATAACGTTTTCAAACAACCGGAAAAAAATCATACACTATCTGAAATTTCAAAATTTAAAATACAATACCTTTGTAGCGTTGTTAAAAGTATCTCTACTTCCGTTGAAAACTACATATTAACAAATTTTACATAGGATCTTTTCTCTTAAGTGCAAATACATAACTTTTTTTAAAGTTTTGCAAACGTGACGTATAGTTGTTCAAAAATTTGGGCACACATACATTCAATCAGCTCTGAAAATCGGAAAAAAACATCCGCTGCCACGCTGAATTAATTACTGCTGACTGAAACAAACGCTCAGAGTAGGTTTGTGTGTATAATTGAAAATCATAAAATGATATCCTAATTTTTAGTAAGATTGAAGGGCAGGATTACGCTGAAAAAACTGTTTACGATGAAAAAATTGTCGTCAAAACCTGTTATGAAGCGTTTTCTTCACTGATTTGAGTAACAACAATTATTTATATAATGGCATTTTTGTATCCACAATTAATATAGGTTTACACTAATGGTTGTACAGTATTGCTTGATGCATCTGCCTCAGGCAATACTGTACTGTACAACCGTTGCATTCATTTATACAGGCCGTGGCTCATTATTGAATTTTATCATATCTTTAAAAAACCAACTTAAAATTAATTTTTTGACTTAAATATTGTTTAATATTTTACCAAACTAACGTGGCGACCTTGAAACTCGAGGATCCCATTCAAATTTGAAATGGGATAGCACTCTCTCCTTTTTGGAGATGCATAATGCATAACGCCAATCAATACTTTTAGAAGATTGCTCTTCAAAACACTGTATACCGATTCGATTTCAAGCTTAAATACAAATCTTTGTTTTCTTTCAAAGTGACCGTATCTAGTTTGCCTTGATATTTTAATTTTAACTGTACTTGTATAAACGAAGGGGTTCATAAACCTGACTATTTGATAGGGAAATTAGATTTTGAAGTCTTCTCATTTATGAATTGCCAAACGATAATAATATCCACAATACTTCCGTAGGAAACTAAACTGCAGAATTTAGACTAATGACTTGGGCCATTATTGTAATCACTCAATAACTCTAATCTAAAAGAGAGCATACAAAAGACTGATTATTTTAGGGCCAAAACGGTCTAAATCATTGTTGTGGTTACTGCAGTTTACTTCTACTTGTCACAATACTTAAAATATGCAAGTTTACTCATATGAAAACTATGTAATGAATTATATAATCACCATTTGTTGATGTAAACATATTTCAGTAATTACTTAAAATATAAATAAGTTAAAATTGTAGTACGGAATTATAGTGACATGAAATACTGAAATGTAAGCAATATAACTGATAGTTGATTATTGAATTTATTGGGAAAAACACCTTTAAGGAATTAGTTTTTAAAAATGAACAATTATTTCCATTTTAAAAATTTAGATTTTTTTAAAGCAAATAACGACGTAACCAAAATCTATTGGGAATTTAAAGAAATTTAACTTTCAGTTTAAGTCAAAACATGCTTTCGTATCTTTTTACAACACCAGTTGCCTCTATGTTAATTCCTTTTTGAATGAAAGAATTTTAATTAATTTCTGTTGCTTTCAGTCAGTTACTACCCGTTAAAAAAAATACGAAGTATACTTTTCGTATCAACTAAGGATGAAATGTTATTTCGAAGAAATACAGTTTGAAAAGGTTATAAATCCATGTCCAAATAAATCTCAGACGTATTTATTTCAGAAAACCATTTAACATTTGATTCTTGTGACACTTTTTCAGTTACGTCTTTCAGGGGGGAAATTGAACAAAAGTAAAACATTTTTCTATTATTCGATCAAAATGTCATGGAAGATTTGATTTATATGTACTTCCATGCTTTGTGAACAGAAGCAAACAAAAATTTGATTTTCTTCGTTCAGTATAATTTGGTTGGCCATAACTGTTTTTCTAGGGGCTATATTCTTGTCCGAAGGGGAAAAAAAGAAAAAAACTGACACTGGCCAAATTGAATTAAACAACATTTTTTACGTGTTAAAACAAATTTAGTACTTCCCGAGTGTTGATGTCTCAAAATAAAATTGTGTCAGAAGAATTCGAACTTGAATGGTTTTTAAGCTAGCTGGCTAGTTTTAAAAAGAAAGTAAATAATCTTTTTATGAATGCTTGCTCACCTTGAAACCTCAGTCAAAATTTATATACTTTTGTTTTCATCGTACTTGATATTTTTTTATTCAAAAGAATTTAACAAAAAAAAATCGAAAGCAGGTTTTGAGACCATCGGATTTCTGTGGCATCTACACCTGTTAAGTGTATTCTGTTCTAAACGTCCAAGCAGACGTTAGAAAGATGTGGCATCAGAGATGCCTATGATTAATGCTTTTCGTAATCTGTATTTTAACGGTTTGTTGCAGTTTATGTTCTAACCATCCAGTTTTAAATATATTTTTTGAAAAAGGTATGGCATCAAATACCTGTGTTTGTGATTAATAAAGTAAAAGAAAAGTAGGCTATATTATATTCTAAAAAAATAATTTTCTGAGTTGACAAAAGAGCGCCCCCATTTACTATAATCTTACCACATTCCTTGAATGCAGCGAACCCTGAATGCAGCAAATCGAACTATGCAAAAGGAAGTAGCAGGAAGAAGGACTAGAAAGTTTTCCTTTTCCCAGGACGAACTAGTGGACAAAATTTCTATTTAGTAAGTGGAAAAGCTTTTCATGCCATGGCAGAGAGAATCCCGTTAAACATAGAGCTAAAAAATTTACAAAACATATAGCATAGCTATTAAATTTAGGAAAAATTTGGCACAGCTGCTGTATTTGCAAGCCTCAAATCATCATAAAAGTAATTTATGAACATTGTAATTTTTTTTTATTTCCAGCAGTATTTTTTATTTTAGTTTCAAGAGCCGAAAACAATCAAGAGCCAAATAATCTTTGACCTATTTATATTTTCGTTTTTTGAACTTTTAATTTAGTTTTTGGTTCGTTTATGGGGGCAGTTCTACCATAATTTTTAATTTCAGGTATAAAAACTTGTGAAATTTATATATTTAAAATCACTTTAAATATTTGTAAAAAGGTTTATAAGGGTTCTAGAATTGCAAAAAAAAGTTCAGCAAGGCTCATTTGAATTTTTTTTACAAAACATTTAGGGATGACAGGTTTTTTTAACCGGTTTCAAAGAAACCGGTTTAAACTGGTCTTATGAAAATAACTATTTTTAAATGAAACCGAAGTCACGAACTAACCGGTTAGTCTTAACACAGGTTTCGGTTTCCCATCCCTAGATCATTGTGATGGTACGGAACGGAAGGTAAAGAACGGACGGTGAGGAAATTCACGATGTTTTCCGGTCGTTTTTGTGTTGAAACTAACTCCAGTTTAATAAAAATGGATTTTTTACTCCTTATACTCCACTTAAACATATTTATAGAAAAAAATTCCAATTATTAAGCAAACATTAACCTTAATCAGGTTGGATTGTAAGAAAAGTAACAAAGCCAAGCAGCTCATTTTACTGAAGTTTTTAACTTTTGGGCTTATTGGTGAAGTATAGCAAAAAATGCTGCTACTAACTGAAATGTGAGTTTTCTGCAATACAGTTTTCATGATTGAAGAATCACTGTAGCTCCACCCAGTGCCTCTCTTCGCCACTTTAGTAATGAGGTCAGTGAATGTACCAAAACTCAAGGACAAAGTTAGGAGAAGAGAAATACACATTATAAATATTAAAAGCCAAAATTTTATGGAAGGAATTTGTTAAGATATAGTATTAGTTCAATTTACAATCCAAATGAATGTTGTAATTTTTAGCTCAAAAATGTGTTAGTTTGAGCTCTAAACTAAAAATTTAACATTCGGGACATGGGAAGGTAAGGAATTTTCTGCATTGTTTTGTGTCTTAAATTTTTTTTAGAGTTTCTTTGCTTTAAAACTCCATTTTGCAATTATATAAGGACCAGTCTATTAGTATAATAAGAAAAAATTGAAAAGAAATATTAATTTTTTTAAAGTTATGCCCAAGGGACATAAAATTTAAAATTATGGTAGAATTGCCCTTATACCATGGCTTGAAATAGAAGCAGTGGCTACGATTATTTCCTAAAAGAAATTTTTTAAATTAATATCTTTTTTACGAAATTATCTCTCCCGCGTGGTCAATACTATCGAAATCAAATAAATAATAATTGCACCCATTAGTTTGTTTTACTGAAGGTTCTGTTGCCAGTTCTAAGTTCTTGAGCGGCACAATTTTCAATTAATTGATGTTTGAAGTTGCATTAGTTCACAATTTAAAATAAAAAGCTGTATGATCAAAATTCTGAATATTTCAAACGTCAAATCAATTTTTGACGTTTTCTAAGTTCGTAAATAAGAATTAGCAGCGCTGTGCTCAATAAACGGTTTAAAACTGTAAACTCCGAGTTACGAGTTTAAACTGCAAAACGGATATTTTACGAGGCTTAACATGCTTATTTGGAGTGTACAGTAAGCTCTTATGTAATTTTTTATAGTTAAGCATGACATTTATTATGCGTGTTAGTTTCATGTCAATAGGTATTAAATGTAAAACAACGCATGGTGAAGGGGCTAAATATAAAAAAAGTCACTTTAAGAGAAATAAGTGATATTGTACTAATGACAGATTGATATTTTATTTTCTCTATACTTCAGATATTTGCCTCTTTAATTCTTTTAGTGCAGCTGTATACTGTTTGGAGCATTGGCACGATTGTGAATATTTTTTGGCGACTTTTTACCTGGGAGATACTAAAAACAGCTTATTGAAGTAAATACAAGCTTTCAAAGATAGAATTGTTACAACAAAAAGTTTTCGCAATTTGAACAAATAATATTTTTTTCAATTTTTCTTTAAAAAAATATGAAAGTTACATGAAATTTAATAAAACTAAGGGGCACGCCCCCTTCTCGCTATCGCTCGCCAACCCCCGGGAACTGCTTGCGCAGTTCCCTTTGGATCGCTTCGCGCTCCAGGCTCGCTTCGCTCGCTCACCGTTCATTGAAATATTTTAGTCTAGCTTTAAGGAACATGTCCGGCATTTTTTTCACCAAATTCGTATTACGGCAGCCATCGGCTACAAAAATTGCCAAAGATTGTATTTTAAGCGAATAACTATCAAATAGTTCAGTTAGTTATTTCTATGTATCCTTTTGCATAAGAGAATTTATTTTGCTACTTTGTTTAAAAGTTGATCCTGTCCATTTCTTTCATCGTTAAGAATTCTTAAATCGTATTAATATATTTGAAATATTATTAATCATTAATTATTAAAATAACTCATTTTTTAAATTATTTTTGTGCACATTGTTTTTGATTTTGCAGCAAACTGTTGAGTTCTGATTTTCTTATTTTAAAATATCGCTACCATCTACGATCGCAAATGCCGCGATAATTTTTAATAAGGAAATCTTTCATGTTCTCTCAGCAGACATTTTCAGTTTTGATCAGCATTTCAAGTAAATATTTGTTGTCATTTCACAGACTTGGCACATGCACGGTTTGTTGTTATTTTGACTTGGCGACATTTTTCGACTGGCACCAAATCCAAGCATGATCTTTTTGGTTAACCATCTTTAGTATCCTTTTAAAATAAAATAATTTCAAATTAATGCTTATAAATTAATGATTATTATTGAGAAAATACTTCGCTGCTTGACTAATTTCCATTTGTAAATAAATTGGAAACCGTAGTAGCCGTCCACGCTTAGAAACTATATTTAAAACCAATTTGAATTTTTCCTATTTTATTAACAATTGTGTTTTTTAGTTCAGTCAATCGAAATTATAATTTAAATTTTCAGACATTAAACGTCACTAATATTATACATGTTTAAATTTAAACTTACTGAGTCCTAAAGTTTTTTTAAACTAATAACGAATCTTATATAATGCTTAGAGTAAATCAAAATCAACTTCTCTTTACCGTAGTCGAAAGTGTGAACAAACTCGATTGTGTCGCCATTGCAGAGTTAGAAATATAAGGAAATGTGGGGCCGTATCAGAGAATTATATATATAGATGTTTTTCTGCCGTATCGAACTATGTTTTTTGCATAATATTTATAGTTATTTTTCCCTTTTTCAAGCTATTCCTGAAGAAACACTTTTTTGTTGTTTTCAGTCGGCCATTTTGAAATTAGTAGTATTTTTGTTCATTTTGATTGTTGCCATTCCAGAGATAGAAATATAAGGAAATTTGGGTTCCGTATAAGAGTATTATATATATATAGATGCTCTTTATTGTTTTGTATGAAGCTATAATGAATTTCCCCCCACTATTTTTCAATCACGTTATCATTGCTTTAAGCTTATAGATAGGTTGGTTGGTAGACATATATATTCAGGTTTGTGTGCTTGGTCAGAGACCCGCTTATAAACCTTCGTCAAGGGGGAAGTGTAACTTTCTATTATAATATTTTGTACAACTAATTTTATTATTCTTATAAGAAAATATCCATAGTTCAATTATTTTGAAACTAAACATCTACAATATCTTAACATAAAAATAATTTTTATAAACAAATAGGAATTATTGATTTTAAATATTTTGTCACAAAGCCTCCTCATAAAATTTTTATAATATGTTTTTAAAAAACAATATTTTTAGTTTGATGATTTTTACAAAACGTAAAACGAGTTATTATTTTTATGTACAAAACATTTTTAAAACCAAAACCTTTTTTTAAACATACATAGTTGTTAGTTGTTTCAGTTTTCTAAAATAAAATTCCACTACAACGCATTCTTTGAAGTAGATTCTGAAATTTAAACGCATTTCTCAGTGGAAAATTTTTCTTAAGTAAACACACTGGCAAACTAAGTTCAATTAACACTAAAACTTCCACCATTTAATGTGTTTGACTTTCAAAGGGAGAGCAATATCTTTGCCGAGAAGAGAACTTATCCTTTTTAAGTTTCCCAAGGAAAGAATATTTAAGCTCATTTTTCTTTTCAAATGTCTTGCTACTTTACTTTTTCTTTAAGTTTATAGAATTTTCACTTACAAAAAATACTTAGGTAGAATTTTTCTTAACAAATACTGACATTTTTTCGTATTATGGATTTTCACTGGCAGCAATTTTTTTCATTTTCAAGGATATTTGGCTAAGTATTAGTTGTCGTTTTTTAATAAAATTTCGGAATGACTTTTTTTTCTTATTAAAGTGTTAATATTATTCCATTACTTCGTTAACAGCTCATTTTTAAAATCATTAAAATCATTAACTTAACACTCCATTAATACTACAGACATATTCAAAACCCTTTGTTTAATATTAAGATTAAGTAGCTATTAAAGTTACTGCTTTTAAAAAACGTCAATATTTTGTTGAAAAAAATAAGTTAGTATAGTTGAGCTAAAAAAAAACCTAATAGTTATAATTTATTCAAAAGTTATGATTCCAATTCACCCCCCCCCCTTTAAATTTTAGTTAAAAAAATAGAATTTTTTTCCCCTGTTTGTTACCATTTCATTCTGGATGCATAATGAATCTCTTTCACAAGTTTTTGATTTTTAGAATAAAAAATAAAACGTTGGAACTGAAAGGGTTAACAAAAGTACGCAAAGTGCTCCCCTACTTGTTTTGAGCAGTGTATTTAAGTGTTGATACATGAACTAGAACTACTAGTGACTAATATTTCCTCACTCCCCAAAAATATATGTAATATTTACAACTATATTAATATTATAACTACAAATGAATAAAACAATATCGCTTATATATCAGAGCAACTTATGAAAAGCAGTTACCTTTAATATCAATGACTTTTTTTGGAGTTTTGCTAAAGTTGTTAAACAATTTTCTGGTTTTCTTGAAATAGGCGCCGTTGTCCACGGAAGCTAGTTTCCTCCATGTTAATTTTCGCATATAGAGTGGTGTAGTTTCGAGAAGTTCAGAAAATTGGCTAACTATTTGAAGTGTAACGAATATGCCCATATCTTTTAAAATGAAATAGCTGCTTTACTTTCCGTTCTAACGTAAGTAAAATGGATTTAGTTAAAACATTTCTGAAATTTTTTAATCAGTTCCAATATTTCACAAATCAGAACTACCACATTTAAGATTTATTTTGTCGCTTAAATCCTAATAAATATAAGAGATTTAATTTTCATGGCATATTATTTGTAAAAATATGTACTTTTATGGGTAAAAATGAATAGTTACACAATATACAATAATTTTTAAGAAATTTTAAGAGTAACGAAATATGCCAGGCGTACGGATGCTTTTGACTGCCACTGTATTTAATATTAAACTATATTTTATGATGTTTATTAGGAAATCATGTTCAATACTAATTCAGTCATATCGTGGAATCTGTGAAATGTTATGACTCAGTGTATCATGTTCAACTATCTATGGAACGTCCGATGATATTTGCGGAAAGGATAGTCAACCCTTGTCATTTGATTAGAACAATTGCGTCATTCTATGTCATTTGATTAGAGCCATTGCGTCATTCTTATCATGAAATTAATATTTATGGTATCGAACGTTTTGGTTCATAATCAAATGTAGTGGAATTGTTGTTCATATAATTTAAATGATTAATTTCGTTTAAGAGAACAAGCGAAATAGAAAACAGTGATGCATTAAATAGAGGCCCGTGGCGCAGCTTTGCATTGCTGTGCCACAGGTCCGGGATTCAAATCCCGTATTGGGCGAGGTTGACCCATCCTTTCATCCCTTAAGTGGGTCGATAAAATGGGTACGAAGTATACTTGGGAACTAAACACTGGGGGTTCAGCGTGAGGCTGACCACCTTACCGGCACATATGCCTAGCACCCGAGAGCCCTAGGTCACGAAAGCTGAAATGGGCACGGCAGGCCTTGGCCTACTAATGGGCTGTTGCGCCGAGGAATAGATGCATTAAATGTAACTATTGTATGCTGATATAAAATACAATGACAATAATCAAAACTAATTGAAAGTGGAAGAATAAGCCATTAAATTGTATTTCTAGTCTTGTAAAAAAATTTCTGTACACTAGATATTTCTTTAACTTAAGTTTATAAACATATTTAAATTAATTTTACTCGACATACGGTTACTTTGTAATATTCCTTCATGTTTTGGGATACTTTATTCATTAATGTCATATAAAACTGAACACTTTTTGTGTGTAAAATGAAGCCGAAATTATTTAATTAAAAAAGAAATTTTCTCTTAAAATATCTTGAAATAACTTGAAATAATTATTTTTTATTATTCCAAATATTTCTTGAAAGGAAGTTTTTGTTGTTTTACTATTATTTTTCAAGTAAAACATTTGTTTGTATAACTCAAATAAAGCACAAGTAATGCTTAATTAATTTTTTTAGATTTTTAATTTTTCTCATTAAAAAAACACGAGAGTTTTTTATTAGTATTTAAAGATAATACGAGTTTTTTAAGTAATTAAATCTTAATTTAAAGGAAATTGAATGTAATTCAAAGTGAGTAAAATAACGAATATTTTTTTCTCATAAATAAACTTTATTTTCATTATTTTTATTAGGTGACTAAAACTCAAGATAGAAGAAAGTGTCTACAAAAGTTTTATTTTTGTTATTTCAAACGAAACCATTCCTGCAGACACAAAACTTCAGATTTCAAAATGATCTCGTAACTCAATATTTTTTTATACCTTACAAACGAATACTTGATTCATACTTTCAAAAAAATTTTCATTTTATGATCCGGAATCTTTTTGAAAACGAATATATTTTATATCTAAATTTCTTTGTCTAAGAAATATAAATTCTATTTTGAAATATCATATACGAAAATAGTTTAGGTATTGTTTTAAAACAAACTACGTATGAAACTGAGAAATTTTTTGTATTTTAGATAGCATAAATATCAACAAAAGGATGCACAAATAAATAAAGGATATGGAGAGAGAATATTAAATCTTAAGATACTATTTTTTAAAATTGGATTTTAAAAAGTTTAAGCAGACTTTCGCATATAAAAATATTTTTACAGTCAAGTTATAACTCGATTTATGAATAGTATAAAAATTTATTGCTTCTTTAAAACAGTTAAATTGCAATAAGAATTTAATGTGGAATTATGTTTTACTAATAAATAAAACTATAATATTTCAAATGTATTTACTTATACAAATTTGAATTCTTATTTAATATTTACTTAATTAATTTTAATTATAATACGTTTACAGGTTTTTTTTAAAAAAGGTGAATTTCTATAAGAATTTAATTTATTATTAGATTTTACAAATAAAAGAACTACAATATATATAATCTATTTACAATACATAAAATCCATTACTCTTAAAAATTTAATGAACAATTTTTAGTAATTATTTTAAAGTAATTTGGCATCCGCTGTTTTATAAGTGTTGATTTATAGATTAAAGAATAACATCATTATCTGAAACTTTTTTTTCGTTTAAATGTACCATAATAAAGTCCCCTCCATTCTTTGCTCATTAAGATTTTAAAATAATTAGAATTTCAAGATATTAAATTACTCCTTTTGCATTAGTTTTAATTAAATTATTATATTAGCAACCGGTCTCTATAAAAACATGGAAAATACGAGATTTGGTAAAAAGCACTACCAAGATTTGCGTAAGAGTGTTTTATCTATTCAATAATTACACAATTAGCCTTTATATGTTTGTAAGCGTCTAATGAAATTAATATTTATAACCTGCCTCTATAGAATGACCCAAAAGAAAAAAAATTCAAAGCAACTGCCCTCCTGACAATGTACCACTTATCTATAATTTTGCTTTAAAAGTAAATCAATAGATTATTTTTGCTTAATTTATACCAAAAGAAACCAAAATCGTGTAGTTAAAAACCATTTTTGTTTGTTTTCAAAAAGTGGAAATACAATTTTTGAAGTTTTATACTAAATGGAAGTACTGGGCGTATTTTTCTCTCGGCTCCTAAAGTCATGTATACATTAATATTGCTTAAGCCAAATATATAGTTCATACTTTTTTGGTTTATAAAAACCATAAATAGCCCTAATATATACTCGATTTTTTGCCTATTGGCAAATATATTTTTATGGGTGTAAAATAAATAAAAAACTACTGTTTGGAGATTCTGAAATGGAAATTTTGGTACCCTGGTAAACCAGGCTTATGTGTATTATTATTAGAGTAATAAATTCGTAACGAAAATTTAAAAACACAAAAAATAGGCCGGAATAGGCCAATAAACCGCATGTTCTCTTAAATGAAATGCTCAATTTATTAATAAAAAATGGGATTTTACTATTTTTTCTTAACTCATCGTCCAACATTTTAGACGAAATAGTCATCAGAGTATAATTCAAAAAGCCATTCAGAGCTGGTGTTATTAATGTGAGGTCTATTTTTTCTTGACAGTTTAGTCTTAGACTTGACTAGTTTATGAACAAAATAAAAATAAAAGTAATTATTTCCAATAATGTCCCAAAAAATGATTTTCTGCCACTCATGGCCATTTATTTGAACAATTTTGGAATTGCCCACCCCTAAAGGCACTTTTTACATCACCACTTACAGAAAAAATACGTCAAATAAGGCTATTTAAGAACTAAATTATAGTCAATAAATGACGAAATAAAGATCAAGGATTTCCAAATAGCCAAAAAAAACGTTTATTTCAAGTTGATTTGAGAATCTATAATTGAGGTCGTTTAAAGAGAGATTTAAAAACTATTATTTACAAAGATAACTATTTCTTAAATAAAAATAAAATAAAATTTGCATTCATCTTTGGTTTTCATAAAGTAAATTACAAGTTTAAAATAGAACTAAATGTTACTCAAGTTTTGAAGCCGATATTGCTGTAATTCTTGATTTGCTTTTTAACACTTGGTATTGATTTATCTTTCATTTCTTCCAATTTTCTTCTTAGATCAAGAAAACTTTTACGAAGGAGTAATATCTTATGAGTTTTCTTTGTTAAGGAGTTTTCTATCAAGTAAGAACTTTAATATATATTAAATTTATTTGTTGAAGTATTTTAGGGGTAAACTCTAGTTATTTGGACTTATTTTTAGAAATTCTTTTCTTTGGAAGTGTTCTACTGAAAAAAAAATGTTTCATCTTTTGATTAGTTTGTTGTACATCTTTATCAATATATTCTTAATTAAAATAAATTCAAGTCTTTTGAAAAGTTACTTAAATAATAGACATTGAAAAGCATATACAATTGTTTAAAACTGTAATTTTATTTTCGCACCAAAGTGAAATTTGTTTCTTTATACAAATATAATTTTCATTTCTTTCTAAATTTAGAACTTCTTTGCTGTTTTCTGACTCTATTTTAAGAACAAATGTGCAAATAAGATTCTAAGTATATAAAGATTATTTTCTCTTGCCTTTAATAAATTTTCATCGCGCATTTGAACAGACAAAAGAAGTAAGGTCGTAATCGAATAAAAAAGGTATTTATTTTAGATATATGTTTTCGAAACCAATAGGTTATATTGAACGTTTTCGGCTCTCTATTTCTAGTCTCCCATAGCTTTATCTTACAATAGCTTTAACTTAGCCAAATTAAGCCGTGAATTAGAACCGTGGTCAAGTGATGGAACGGCACCTGAGCTGGACTTCTAGCAACATCATACGCTAACGCTGTCCGAACCTTAGACTCCACAGATTGAACGAGATTTCTTGTTCCAGTGTACTCAAGAACCCCGTAATTAGGTCGATTTTATTTTTATTTTTTTCCAATAAATAACCGTCGAGATATTATGGGCAGGGTTTAGATTCTCTCATTTGGCCTCTCTGTATGAGAGGCCACTGTTCGAACGACTGTGCTACGGAGCCCCCTTTAGAAAACGATGCATCCTTTCAAATTCGATGGCATAAAATGATATTTTCAAAATTAAAGTAAATCTAATAAAAAATGTTTTGCAGAGCATTCACTTCATAAATGAGCATTCTTCTTTTAATTTATTTAGTAAATTTCTGAAGACGATTAAAGCTCCTAAAGCTGGCACCCAGCCCATACCTTCAAAAATTAAGCGTTGGCGGTTGTCAAGAAAAACTGATAAACTTGAAGTCAAGAACACCTGGAACTGACAAGTCAAGTAAAGTGGGGAAGAGTTCGAGTTTAAGAACGAATAAAAGTGTTTAGTACCTTTTCGATTTGTATCGAATGTACTATTCTTTAAAGAAACCAAACCGAAGTGAATTCCCAATACTATGAGGACGATTCGACTGAGTCAATGGTTTTCTTTAGATGCCCGCTCAGGTATCGACCTCATCATTTGACCAGGGTTTTAAATTACGAGGGGTAATTTAGCTGTGTTAAAGATCCATGAAGGCTATAAATAGGCAGCAAAATGTACAGCCTAACATAAGCACAGTCCCAACACACGAGTGGCTCGGGTTGTTTAGTGGTTAAGATCGCTGACCATTACGCTAACAGTTTGTGCACTGTACCGGGAGCGGGTTCGATTCCCGCCTTCGCTCTGGATGTAATTTCTCTCTCTGTGTCAGTAAAAATTCTGCCTGTGCCTGTCTTACTTGACGAATGTCTATAAGCGGGTCTCTGATCAAGCACACAAGCCGAAAATACATGTACCAACCAACGCACGAAGCCATATTTTTTAGTTTTTTTAGGTGGGGGGGGGGGGGGTAGACTCAGAGCGTTCATAGGATGGTAGCATGAAATGAATAAATACATAAATACAAAGTAATCTAGTTCGAAGAACATCTATAGCTAATAAGCTACGAACAGCTTATATTTGTTTAAAAAAAAAGATAGGTGTTTGTTAGAACTATTCAAAGTATTTTTCTTGAAACTATAATAAAAAATAAATTATTACTCTTCAAGTTAAAAGTCATTATTATGTTAAAAGATCAAATCACACTAAAATTATTGTACACAAATATCTTTTAAAAATTAGTTTAAAACCAGATTATTTTTACAATTTAAACTTCATACAAGAATTAACTTTTCAATTCCTTTATCTATCCATCACTTCCCTAAACTGCAAATCTCTTCGGAGGATCATCAGAGGCTCAAGAGTAGGGATCAAAAGCGACAGCATACTCGTTATTCTAATGGGGTTAAGGCCCGCCAAGTGTCATGCTACATTTCACTAATCGCCACTTATATTAATGTCTTTTTCAACTGTCAAATGGGGATTGTTGGCCACGTTTGGCGAATTTGGGTAGAAATGGTGAAGGTTGGGAGATTAACATAAAATTGGTTCGTTATACATTATTTCTATACAACAAAATTTTAATTATTTTTTAATGCATACGTTTTAGTAAATTACATTAGAAAAATAAGTTGTTTAAGTTTTAGAAATTTTGATTTTAAACAAATAAAAGTTTCTATTAAACTATTATAATTTATAGTTTTAAATACGTTAATAGGTATTTTAAATATCCAAATGAAATATGTTAACAATTAGTGAAATTTACGACCGAAACAAGTTTTTATACATTTGATATGGTGACATGCGCCTTCAATCTCTCAAATAATTGAAATTACTACAATCATTCATTCAAATCATTGAATTGCTTAAATTATTTGTGCGGAACACCTAAAGCATTCTTTGGTAAAAGAAAAAGATGAAAAGGTATAAAGTAAAGTTTAAGTAATAAGTTCCATTAAAATTCTGATTCTGATTAAGATAATTCTGAAATAGTTAAAAAAAATAGTTAGGAAAAACAACGGTTACATTAATTATTGTGTTAATTGTTGTGTATAAAGAATTGTGTTGATTTTTAAAAATGGCAGTTGTATATTTAAAAAATAATGGCCTATCATGCTACAATTACATGATATAAATGAAAGACTATTAATGTTTAACATCTTTTCAAGCGCAATTGTGCAATCTTAGTTTAAATTAGTAAATTAGTGAAAAGTTAAATGCACTTTGTTTGTTACTTGGTTACTTTCCTGAGAACCTCTTCCCGAAATAGATGTTAAGTATTAGATTCAGAAGGAAAGATTGGATTTGGAAAAAATGTTTTATTACGCTAAAAATGTGGCTACGGTCTGATTTTTTTTTCCGGAAAGGTCGGTGAAAAACATTTTTCTATATTATTTTGTTTGTCTTTGAAAGTTTTTTGATATCATCGTATTTCTGTAAAGAAATGGTCCATTGGCCAGTAGCAGAGAAAATATAGTCCAATTCTTTTCAAAATGTATGGCTCATATGGTAGATGTTCTAAAATAGACCATTGGGATTTGTTGGCCTACGGGTAAAAGCTTTTGTTGCATTTAATAAATTGTACTGTAAAATTTTGGTATTTGTGTCTTATTTATTTGTACTATTATTCGTTATGTTTTTTGTCTTCCTTATTTTTAGTATTAAATGAGAAATTAAATTGCGCATCCATAAAAAATATATATGCCTCTTTGTATTCCCATCGTTCTTCCGAGTAACAAATCCTTTTTTCATAATTATAAAGCCATCGTAAAGAAAATTAAACTGAAATTTGAAACATAAAGACAGGCGCCAAACTCAATCAGTATACAAAAATTTTAGATGCGTATTATAAATTGTGGTATCACATTTTTCGAAAACAAAAATGCTCGGGGTGTTAAATTTTTTCTATCATTGCATTTTTTAGACTTAACTATTTTGCTTTTGAGTTTGGCGGAGTTTTTTTTTTTAACTTTTCCAAACTGTTTTTGATAAAAAAAATTTAGCCCACCAAACATAAGCTCAGATATGCGATACATAAGGGATGGAAAGCAAGTTATATTCATTTTAAATAAGAACTAAAAGTATTCCGTTTCATATATAGCGGGTATGGAACAAAAATGTAAAATTTTGTTTAGTTCTTTTTAAATGTGCGTATTTGTCAGTTGAACACACCTGTATAGAAAGTTTCAAATTTTAACTATCTATTCAACCATCAACAGAGACGTTAATAGTTGTATGGAATTTAGAAAAATGTCGCTTCTATTTTTGTATCGATCGCTTCCCTTTTCTCGTTCAAACTACAAACGATAGTACTTATATTCATGGGTCCATTAATTTCTTTTTTACATTTATAAAAGTGGAAACAGCTTCTTTGGATTGCTCTTGTTTCATTAAGTTCAAAAAGAAAACGATTAGTAGTTTAAGTAGCAATTTTCTGCAATTGTTTTAAAGACTAGCCTTTTAAGAAAGCAATGAAATATGCGAATTTCCATTACAATATTTTAGTACATTTCTCGTATATTGTTTTATTACTTTTCGCAAACTGTAATGTTGCCATAAAAACATACAATGTCTGCTAACAGAACAATTTATAAGAAAACCTTTCATGATATCGCATTCAGTAATACAAATAAATACGTTCCATCTCAAGCAAAATAAGTTTTAGATTGTAAATTCTATAAAAATACGTGAACCACGCAAATGAATGGTTTTATCAACTTTCTGAGCCTTAAAAAAATCATTAATTTTCCATGCTTAAAAAAGTGCAAGATGGTGTCAACATTAATATAGTTAATTAATAATATTTAATCATTAATAATCAATCAATTAATATTTAATCATTAATAATATTTAAGAAAAATAATCGAGCTAAAGGTTTAGAAAATCGGTATATGACTTTCATATATGAACTATTATTATTTTTGTATATCAAATAGAATGCACATTTGAAGCTGATTAATGATTTTCATTATTTTTTACTAGCCCTTATAGTTGACTAAGTTTTAATGTAACTCTGATTTCAAACATACACTGTCCTTCTTGTATCTTATCAATAATATAAAATGATTTAAAGAAACAGTTTTCCAACATTAAAAATTTTTGTTTTTGTTTTTTCATTTTGAACCATTTTTATTCTAATTCCATTAATAAGTGAACTAAAACCTTCGCTTCTAGACTAGTCAAGTATTATTATCTTTCGATTTATAATGCTTAAAATAAACAGTCAATAGACTTGTAGGGTTATAATACGCATTTATAATAATAACACACTGAAACATACTAACATTATGCAACTATTTCAGATAAAAAGTCATATATCTACAAACTGTTACACTTATCGAAAAACAGAAACCATATATTCGTGTTTAGCATCAAACAATACGTAAGACAGCACATATTACATTAAAAAAAATCATGACTAATATTTTTGTTTGTTTTATTTAAACCACTAACTTGACAAAAAAAAACGTGAAAATCTCAAAAAGTTAAGCTGTTAGAGAAAACCGAATTTCATATTTGGAATCAGCGAACTAAACATAACTAAAACCAGTTTTGAAATCCAAGGCATCAAATATTTTTTGTAGCCCTGTGTAGTTAATTACTATTCATCAAATATAAAATCTTATTTCATATTTATAATCAGCGAACCAAACATAACTAAAACCAGTTATGAAACCCTAGGCATCAAATATTTTTTTGTAGATATGTGTATATTATTATTCATGAAAGCTCTTTCTTTACTTATAAAGCACGTAATGCTTACATAAATGTAAGTCTCGCCAAGTAAACTAGCTCATTTGTAAACAAGTAATTAAATGACTTTTTAATAACTATTACGTAAAGGGGAGTATACACGGAAATAAAAATATTTTTCGAATTCAAATAAAAATCAACCTTAAGTTAGTAAAAGTTCCTTACCTTAATTACGTTAGTTAGTAACATTTAATTTAGTTGATTTAATTTTAATTACAAATCTTATAAACTTATTTTTATCGCTCGTGAAAGGTGTTTTTTATATTATCAGTCTGTTTTAAAATTTAGTTTCCAGAAAGTGGGGGTTATTTAATGTAATATAAGACTTATAGTTTCTACTTGTAACAAAATTTAATGGCAATTGCTGATGGTTTATTAAAGTTAAATTTTTTAATTAAAATATATTTCTATATTTAGATATTTAACTACTTTCAAAATTAACTTACTTTGATAATTACTATTGTACTGATAAAATTACTATCTGATAATCGAAATTTTATTTAATTTTACACAAAATGCGAATATGTGCATCGAATAAAAGTATTTTTCTAGTAAATAATTGTTATGGAACTCCTAGTTTAAAACCACGTTGTATAAATTAGTAGCTGGGGCATCCCTTGATAGCTAACGACTGTCAACTGCTATTACTATTGTATAGCTGATTTTGACTTACGCATGGGTTTGAATATTTGAATAATTTGTTTAGTTTTGTAATAATTAAGGTACCCGCCTACGTTCGAGAAGAATTTTTTTTAAACGTTATTTATTAAGCATTTAAACATATTTTTAACACTTGTATGCATAAAATAGAAATAAAAAGTAAAAAATTCTAGAATACAAATTCCATTTTAATAAATTTCGAGCTATTTTGTTGTTAAATTAGGGAGTAAAACACCATTATGCAAAACCTGATTTCATAAAAACTACTAAAGATAACCATATGTCCTTTTACTATGTTACAGTGCTAACCCTTTTAAAGGCAATGAACTAAAATCTAAGAGATATATTGAAAAGGGGGAAAGTTATTATTCGTCGAAACACAATACTCATGGTTTTCGTTAAAAACTGAATTTTTTTAGAATTGTTACTTTGAAAGACAAGCTATAAAAAATTAAACTACATATAGAACCGTATGATTCTAGTTCATTGCCTGTAAAACAGTTTGATGAAATGCTGGAAATTTTTTTTGAAGATATCTATAAAACCTTTTGTTAAATCATGTTTTGTGTGAAGGTTTGTAAAGCAAAATTCACATTTCTCAGAAATTTGTTGTGAAATTTCTACTCTGCAAACAAACGTGTTTTGTAAAAGTAACCAATCAATCATTTATATTGCCAGATTACTAAAACAAAACTTGATACCAAAGAAATTTAAATAATGTGGCTTCACAATAACACCTTATAAATTAAAATTTAATTAAAAAAACTAAGGAAAAGCAGTTACTAATTGAATATAAGCAATTAAAAAGTTTGTTTCGGTTTCGAAATAAGACTTCCGGTTGAATTCGACTACTTTTGTTAATTATTAAAATAATCATAACTTCGTTTCTAGACGACGTAAAATTAAACTTCTTACAATTTTGGAAACTAGAATATATGGGCTATAAAGCTAAAAAATAAAATATATATATTGAATTTTATTAAAAATTAGTGTTCATGGAAGTTTACCTTGGAAACTCATCATAAAGTCTTGATCAATCAAGGAATACTTTTTAAAATTAACAAATATTATAAGCAACCGAGTGTAAAAAAATGGTCTTCTTCTGATGTTAAAAACTCATTTTCTTTGCATTGAGAGTAATTAAAACAAGTTTCGCATTATGGCCGTTGTGTTAACAGTGTTGTGTTTGGTGTAGTTAAAACCTTCTTTGTACCATATTTTTTATTTCATTTTTAATAAATAATTGCTTCCAGGATATTAAAAAAAAAAGAATTAAGTGACATTTACGTATATACGTTTTTTAGTACTTCTACTATTTTTGGCATTAAATAGTTGTGGTGTCATTAAAATGGTATTAGTGCAAAGAATTTTTCAAGTGCGTACCAACAATCACTGATGTTATTTCGAAAAATGAAGCCAGAAAAGTTTTATATAAATACCACGATATTTATTTTATTACATGTCAAAATATCAAAAGAAAGTTATTATACGATAGAGTTTAATTTAAATTGCGAAAATCCACATTATCGTTAATATGCATGTGCAACTTTATAGCCTCATATTCAGCAAAAATATAAAGTTTTCCATTTTAAAAGCCATCGAATATTGTACATTTTTAAGAAGCATTATAAAAAAATCATAAGAAGATTACCATTTCCTTTGTTCGCAAAATAAGCTTCATATCTTTCTTTACCAATAGAAATATGCGTGGTAAAAACAAAATAGTTAGTTTGACGCTTGCACAGCACAAAGTTTCCACTTTTTTTTAAAGTTTCGAGCATTACTTTAGGCAAAAATAACATAGTGGGTTCGAGTAAATAAACAGGTTAGATTTCGGAAAAAGCAAGATTTTTCTATTGAAAACCTTTTTTCTTCTTTTAATGTCCCGCTTTGTCTGTATTTCGTGAGCTTATATATGATTACATTTTAAGCTTATTACGTTGTAGAAACACGTAAAGATTGATAAAAACCGATTTTGGGTAAGTAAATTTTGTGAAAACTTTTATGTTTCAGACTGAAATACTTACACATATACATAGAATCTGAGTGAAATATTACTATTTAAAATCTTAGCAAAACATTGTGTAAATATAAGATAATATACAATACATTTGTTGACCCAAAACAACCTAAATATATATTTAATTTCTTAACACAAAATCAAACAAAGAGATTAAAAAATAAGTTCCAGGTATTTAGATTATGCAAATGACATAGTGTCTAATACATAAGTTTTCTATTATTTGAATAAATAATCTTGTTTATGCTTTTTATAAATTTCCTTTAAGTTTTCAGTACATATATTTTTTACTAGAACTAAGCTTTTTCTTACCTTTAGCTAGATGATATTCATTTTTCAAAACTTTTATACATCATATTGCATCGCCTTCATATGTATTGTATCGTCACATTAATCTTTGATTCTATCATTGTGGAGGCATTTAGAAATTCCACTGCAAAAAAAAAAACTTAAGTAAATATTACTTTAAATAATATTAAGATCAATCATCAAATAAGAAGAAAAAAATATTCTGAAAATTTAACGCATAAATTTTACATAAAAAATCAGCTGTCACTTGATAAACAAGAAAATTTCAAGTTGAATTTTTCGATAAATAATGAAAGATAAAACTCTTGTGAAGAAATTGTATCGTGAAAATGTGTGCTAAATAATTAGCAAGATTAATTGGTTCAATTAAACAAATATTTGGCTTGGCGTATTTCAGAACAAACAGCATCATCAAAAATTAGGATGATTTTACCAAATTTGAGAAACCATTCGATTTTCGGTAATTTAAGTAATACTCTTTTAAGATAAAAGTAAATAAATATGTTTTATAATTTAATAAAATTATGAAAAAATATTTTTTTAAACTTTTTTTTTTAATACTTACATGTCTTTCTTAAATTTAAAAGCTTTTGTAAAGGCTTCTTGTTTCGCATAAATCTATGAAAAGGTGATAAAAAATGAAAAAAATCCTTTACAAATACAAACTGCAGAGTCTTTTTGAAATTCTAAGCATTTATATTTTTAATTAGACTTTATTGTATATGTCAAAAGAAAACAAGAATTTTCTTATTTTTCGGATACAAAAGTTCATTTTTAATTTATATTACATGCCAATAAACTCTTCAGTTTTTAAGCTTTCAACTAGTTGAGGCTTCAAAAAGAGAGGCCATTTGAAGATTTCCACAAAAGACTTCAAAGAAACATGACTCATTTTTCAATAAAAAACTAAATGCGACTTGAGTGAAAAACAAGGATTTTTGTGTTGTCAAAGAAATTTAAACAAAAATAACAAACCATTCATTTTTACATTAATTAGCTTTGAATAAGCAAACAAGGTATAACAATTTTCAATTTGAGTAACATTCATTAATATTTTTTAGTAAAAAAAGTTTCTTTGGCTAATTAATATTTTTTAAAAAATTATTTCGATACAATGTTGCAAAACATGTTCTCTGCTATATTTTATTTCGGATCTTTAAAATTTTTTCCAAGTTTAGTTAAGTTTTTAAATAATTCAATAATTTGATACGTTTTGTATAGTTTTTCTGTTTGATATTTTTAATTTTTGTAAGAGTAAGTTTATACTTCACTATCGCATTTTTAAACAAATTTGTTTTTAAATAATATGTACAAGTTAAGAATATTTCTGTTAACTCACTTTCGTTGTTATATTACCGCAGTAATTTGTATTTATGTTTTAATATTGCATACTATTTTTTATAATTCATTAAGTAATAACAATTCAGAAATACTAAATATCTGACACAGTATTCTTGTTCCTAAGAATATAATTCAAAATATTCTTTTTTTTAAGTTATATATTTGGGTACTACTTGTTAAGAAGAAATAGCTAGTGTGTAGATGTCCCTAAATGGCTCCAAATTATCCTAGATCTCACAAACTTTAACTGGAAAATTATATATATTTGAGGCAAAAGTTTGATAGTCTTAAATTTCCTAACTAAATTTATTTAAATGGCAAAATACAAACTTATTTTTTTAAAAATTATAACTTTTTAAATTGATAATTTTGACTAATAAATAGACTTCTCAGGTGTTCAGGTAATTACACAAAAGCCAATGCCACAAAAGCCTTTGATCATATTGCAAATAAACCTGCCTTTGAAAACAACAAAAAAGAGCAACAAGTTTTTAGAAATACCGTCTATTTAAACACACCAAAGAAATGTTGCAATTTTCTGCATTCAATGTGATTTTTGTAACTCGACCCTTTAATTACTTTTAATTTATACCAAATCAAAGAATGTCTTCTTAGTTCATGATCTACAAACCTAAAAGAATTTTAAGTAGATATAGCCTAATTTTACTTTAAATTTGAAAATATGAAGAATTTGAAAAAAAAAATTATTCAAATTGAAACCAATTGTAAATATAATTGTATTTTTTACAATAAAAATTGTAAATAACAAGTTTCTTAACGGTTACTGTGTTTAGTTTTTCTCAAAGAGAACACAGAAAATGGGATACGTTACATATAAACAAAATAGATAGCATTAACAATTTCCTACTTCCATTGAATTTTAAGTGCCTTCAAAACGTGATAATTTCTCTGTATTTCAAACTACTTGATATGGAATTTAAAACCCATGCAAAAACAAACGTTTGATTACAAAAAACAATTTGATGCCTTTGTCCTAACACAAAAAAATGCTCAAATAAAATCCAAATTCGCGTGTTTTCTTTCTCGACAAAGAAAACTCCAACTCGAGCATTTTTGAGGTTCAAAGTGATGAAAATTTCCTGTAGATAAACGAGCATCGACAACGAGTTCAAAGAGAAGCTTATAGAAGATTATTGATTTGCTAAGTCAGCAAACCTAACAATTTTCAAAAGGTTGCACGCAAATTTTGCGGCAAGAGTATTTCTGGAATGGACTTGTAAATAACTTCCGCTTGAATATTTCTTTAAAGAAATAAGTTTCTCGCATGAAGAACTTTCGTACATTCATGAAATTCTATAAATACCTTGTAAAATTTCAAATACACAATTTTAAGTGCAACGTGTTATAGTTAAAATAACAATACAAAACTAAAGGTATTATAATAAGGTTATTTATCGTCTTTGCTTTAGTAATTTTATTCTAAAGCTTTTCGTGGAATACATAACGTTCTGTGCATTCAGAAAGTATCTTAAAATAAAATTTAACATTGGACATATTTTGATTATCATAATAGATAGACTTAATATTTATGAACAGAGATAATTTCTTTTTTATAGGTATAAAAAATTTTATAGGTATACACGGAAAAAGAAAATATTGACAAATGATTCAAAGCAGTTTATAGCGTTTTTATTATTTAAGTGAACATGAATATATCAAAATGAAATAATACATTGAAAAATATTTTATTTTTGAACAAACCATGTAGTTTGAGCTGTTATGAAAAATGTAACTTTTTTTAATCTTTTATACATTGAAAATTTACTTTCTTTTTAAAAATGTTTTTTTAGTAAATTGATTTTTTTTAGAAAAAAAGTTTTTTTTAAACATGTTCTTTCAATTTTAGCTTCCACACTACGTTTATAACGTAAAAAGAGGAAGGTATTATAATCGTTCAGTCCGTCTGTCCGCCACCCAATTTCATAGCCCAAACTACAAATGCTACGGACAAGTGTGATAGGTCAAAAAAATTCAGCTCATCGAAATTAGAATACATGGAAAATTTCAGAGAAGAATTCGAATTCAAAGTACTTCAATTATTTAAAAAACTGCAAAATTTAATGGTCATTTAAAAAGCATAAGAAGCCATTTTTATTAGAATTAAATCACCATTGCCATTCGCAACAATCGCTCAATAAACTAAAATTCTTTTAGACAATAAATTAAAATAAATTTATTTTTGCGACACCGATCAGTTTGAAATGACGTCAAATATATTTCACTACGAGATTCTTTGTATGTTGATATGAAATATTTTAATTCTATTCAAAAGCGAGGAATATTACATATTTATTCTTTGAAATATAAATTAATTTTTGCAAACGATAAGTAATAAGTATTGAATTTTCGAAATAAAATAAATGAAACTAGCCAAATTTAGCATGTAAATGTTTAATATAGAATTAATGCTGTGTTTGGGGCCATTTTACCTGTTAAATACAACATTTCTGTGGAAGCGGGTTAAGTGACAGATTCTGTTACAAACCTACTTGTTTAATATAATTTTTGACAATCGTTTGGATTATTAACCCATCATCAATGAGAAAAATCTTTCTTTTAGTGCTGTACCCCTTTTACTCATTTCGAATGTTTTACCATTGCCATTTTAAGTAAAAAATAATATTTTTTATGCAAGAAAATATCGTGGAATTATTTTTTTTCACTTAAGGTCATTTTAAATGAACCATTTTGAGATTCGAACAAAAAATACCTTTCATTAAATTTTCTTTTTACTTATTTCCAATAGTTATTTAAATTAATATTTGGTCAATTAAAAAAAATCTTTTGATCTTTTCAATTTTACTTTTACTTACAAAAATAAAGGATAGCAACTTATGATATAAAATGTATACAGTAATTCAATATAACTTAGCGATGTTAATTATTACATTGAATTAGGTTTCGGTTTGGTTTTGCAAAATTGTTTTTAGTAGATAATTTTTATTGCTTAGCATTTAAAAGTTGCTTAGCATTAGCAATTTTTTTTGGTCTGAGATCTTTGTTGAAACTAATTGCATTACTACAATAAAATGCCTACCATTGTTTGATATTTATTTAAAATGTTTTTGTATTTGAGGAAATTAAAAGATGTTTTTTTGTAATTAACATAAGACTTCGTTGTTCCTGAAAATATTGCATGGTAACAATGCTTAATAAGCTTTAAATATTGAAAGTTTTTTTTTTACTATGAGTGTGTAAATAGATTAGAAACAAAATGTTCTCTAAAATTCAAAATTGTTGTATACTATTGATAATAAGTTTAAATATCCGTTAAATATTATCTTACATTTTATTGCTTGAAATTGAATGCTTTGTGTTCTTGAAGCAGTGAATTTTTTAAATTAAGTCAATTGAAAGGAATGTGTGTATACAACTTGCAATGAAAATATAATTTCAAGTTGAATATATTTACGAGATTTATAAATATATTTTTTTAAATTAGCGTTTTTATAAAATTTGGATTGTCTCTTAATATTTTATTAATTTAGAAAATAATGCTACATCAGAAAACTTATTGTTTTACTTTAAAAAATTCAAATCTAAAAAATTACTTTAGAAATTTTGAGTTAAGAATATAATTTTAAACGATTGCAAACAACAACATGACTACTAAACATGATGAAGTAATCAAAATCATAACATATTGTTTTGCGTACTGTTCTATAAAATTAATAGTATCTGAAAAACAGTTTAGAGTACAGGATCAATTTCATTTTTAAGCTCAAAATCGATACACTTTTTTCCAATATCATTAGTAAAACAAAAAGAAATGGAAGAAAGAACACCTGCTAAATCAGAGATTTATTGATTTCTTAAATATAAAATAAAATAATTTAAATGAAAACTCTGATTGTACAAGTGACGTTGCGTGCCTTTCTTTTAGGTTTTCGTTAAACAGTTACATTTTCATCACTTAGCTTGTCATTGTTACGTGTTCACCTTTGTATTGCTGCGAATTTTCAAAGTAGTGATATTCTAGTGATTATTTGCATCTATGGTCTATTTTTGATTTTGTGTACAAATATTCTTTACGGACCACTTGAGCATATAAAAAATCGGCAATTCAAGCAAATTAAAGCTCTCAGAAACGAATCGTAATTTACCTAATAAATAAAGAAAAGTGTTTGGTTTCAAGAAACGAAAATCAAATTCTTTACCATAAAACCTATTAAAAAAGAAGCTATTTCCAAAAATGTAATAATTTTCAAAGCATTTTCTACGAATATTTTGAAATTATTTATTAAAAACTTCAAGTAAAAATGCTCATATAAGCCAATTCATAGTATCACGTAGGGGAAACTAGATATAGTTGACCTATGAGGATAATGATAATTATCATGTAATACTTAATTTATTATAAATAAACTAAGTTTACATTCCCATAAACAATGTTTTCAGAACATTAAAAAGCAAAATTATAAAATTAGGTCAAATATCCATGTTTTCCCCTACTGTTAGACTTTTTCAGTGAAACATTCGTATATGCCACATTCTTTTTTTAACAATGAAATAACAGTTAAATAAAATAGCAAACATAAAAAAATATCAGAATAAAACACTTACAATTTATGTCCAGGACAAAATTTATATAGGTTTTTTTGCTACTACCAAAGACACAATAACCTTGTAAAGTTTCTAATATAATTGTTCATAATTAAATCACTTGCTCCTACTTTATTATATTCCTTGCTCCGCAAGAGGGCGCCTTGTCTTTATTTATGCTACGTGAAATTAATATTGTCTATGTTTTGGAATTTCATCTTGGGATTTTAATAAAAATGGCGGCCTTATGCTCAAGGTTGCGTTTGTGACTCTTCTTATTATTTTAATGTTTAAATAAAAGGCAGCGACTGGCAAACCTCATATTACCTTTTGGTTTGAAACTATTTCTGCATTACAGAGTATTTTTGCTTGTCCATGTATGTTAAATTTCAGCACTTACAATAAAGTAAAACAACACTTACATTTGGATGATTGAATCGGGCAGTAGCCAGGGAAGCTGCACTTGACCAACTTTGGATCAGAGCTTATGACCTTATGCGGCTCTATAAGATTCACGACAACTAAAAAGTGATTTTTTTTATTTATGTTTGAAAATTGGTTAAATACATAAATTTGAGATAAAATGATTTTCAAATGTCAAAATGAAAGTTGGAAGTCACATTTATCCTGATCTAATTAAATTTCGTATGTAAACTTTTAGAACAAAAATATCAAAAGTTAGAAAAGTTTATTTTAATCCAATATATTTATACAAGCACTTATCGTCCGTAGATTGTGTAAATGCAACAATAATGAAAAAACAAACTTAGTTATCTGTGTTTTCTTTCTAAAAATTATTCGGGTAAACTTTTTTTGTTTTTAAATGTTTTTTTTTTAATGTTTACGAATTTTAAAAATTGTATTACAAATCCCATAATTATTTTTAACTAAAATTGTTATTTAAAATAATAGTTTCCAAATTTGAATTACCTTTAGAAATAATGACTTCATACCCTAACCAAACAAAATTTCTTTGAAAATACTTATACCTACTAAAATACCACAAAGACATACAACGCCAAATAAAATATCACCTGCCATGTCCCCTAATTGTGTACACGTCAACTTGTATCCTTGCTTAATGAAATCCCCCTTAATCTTCATTGTCCTCGGAGCACCATTGTTCTAGACTTCTAAGAATCATTCCCAATTTTTTTATTTTCTTCGAAATATAAAGAAAAGTAATAATAAACCCCCAAAAAACTTCGGAATGCCGACTTTTCCGGAATTTCAGACACTGTTTAAAGTTCCGGGGGCTTTAAAAAAAACAGGATGTGTTGGATGTGTTATAAAGATATTTTTCGTAAACAGAGTTAAGCTGCCGTTGGGTTTATTATAAAAATCAAGCTCGTTGGAATAAGAGGTTTTCAGTTTTTAAAAAAGTTCAGTGACAACAAACTTAATCTTTTTTTATTGTTTGGTATTTTCAAAGTAGGAAAAATTCTCGGAATGCACGCGTAATTTCTGCGAAAGTTTAACAGCAGTATTTTGTTTCGAAAGCTATAGCATTAAAAGATCACCCTTACCTCTATATACGAGGGCTATTTTTTAAATGTTTGTTGTTTTAAAGAAATAACGACAATATGTTTTTTTTTAATCTTTATTTTAGGATTGTTCATATTTTTGTCTATTTTTATATTTAAATTTTTATTGAACAAATATGAAATTACTAATAACACATGACTAGTTGGTTTTCTTTCTTACTAACAAAGGAATTATCAGTTACAAAAAATAAAATCAATTTAAATTCATGTTGACGTACTATTTAGTATGCATGTACCATAATTATGAACAATTCACATACTTAAATTTGTTTAGAAAAATATCAGATATTCTTTTAGTCTCTTTTGTCAACTAACAAAGCAAAAAAATGTAAGCATAAATACTACGTACAGTTTTTGTTGAAATGCCATTTTACAGTTAATTCACGTAAAAAAATTCTTATCTAATCATGTTTTATATGTTCGATATGTTCAAATAAAGATCACGTATATTAACAATAACAAAAAAATGATTTTTTTAGTTAGGAAAAGATATATTTTGACAATAGAAAATTAAATGAACAAAGTTTTCAAAAATAGTTTTATTTTAAAACCCTTATTGCATAACAATGTACGTATTGTTCTTACATCACAAATAATGATAAAAAAGTATCATATTTTTTCACAATATATAAAAGTTTTCGTTCACTATTTCTAAAGTTAAGTCATCCTTAATTAGAGAAAAAAAATCTTTTATTTTAGATAAAACTTTAAAAAAGAAACAATGTATTTTAACAAAAAAAATATTAATAGTTTTATGTTTTACAAATATATAGTATAGATATTTACCATTTTGAAAGAATTTTATAACTAAAAATATGCACTGTATTTTATTTTTAATGCTTCATTTTAATGAGAATCGCAAATACAACTAGTTAACAAATTGTGTAAGACACAATTTGGTTTTATTTATGATTAATAGTCAAATTCTTACATTGTCAATCATTTTCTCATATGAATTCATAATTATGTTTATTATAGCCCTTACTTTGTGAGAAACATGCAACTCAAAATGCTTTTTTTTCAATATTTTTTCCTATTATAAAATTTACTTAAATTTCGCTCTACATCTTTCCTCTAACTTAAAATGCCCTATCTGCGAAGAACAAAATTTAATAGTCAATTAAGAAAATATTTTTCGCTATTATAAGGTAATTGTTGCCACGCATATGATTTATCAATAAATTTAGCTAAATTTAATTTTAAAACTTCATGATATCATTAGCATCAGCAAATTTTAGATCGATTCGAAAAATTTTTTAAAAAAATTAATTAAAAACACTTCCACAGTTAAGGCCTTTTAACTCTTAAAGATATTATAAATGTCTAAATTATTTAATATTAAAAATTTACCAAATTCAATTTTCTTATTTTACAATCATAAAAAACAAGAAATAGCTTCAAAAAAATCTAGAAACCACATAACACCGGAATGTTACAAACTCAAACATATATTCATTTAAAGCACCGACATTTCACTCCACTAAGTAAGTAATCAACCAAAGTAACCAAAAGTAAGTAACCTCACTTCACCCTTAGCAGGGGATATTAAAGTATTTCGAGGTAAGTAAACAAAAGAAAGAACGCGAAGAAAATGATTCTTTTTGGGTCTAGAATTGTCACAAATTAACTGCAACCGAGAAGCAAACAAAGGAGTCTACGTCACTAAAAGAATTTACTGCTTGCGTGGGAAACTAATAAAAAGTCTTTTGGGATTTTTGGGGACTGTGTTCTTGTCTGTTACTTACCTGAATTGAATTTTTTAAAGTCGTTTTATATTTAATGAAGGTATCATTTGTTGAGCTTTTAAGAGAAATGTATAAGAATCATTTAAGGTAATCGATTGTACATTTTTTAAAAGTTTAATTGAAATTGTAGATTGTAATGTTGTTTTAATTTTCATATTTTTATATTTTCTAAAATATGTTTATATGGGCTGTGTTTTATAGACGGTTTTTTAAAAGTCAGGTAAACCAGGCAGACTTGTTTACTCTTGGCATCAAAGGCTTATGTAAATTGGTCCGTTTTCTTGGCATATGTTTCTTCAAGTAACTGAAGATCTTTAAATTTGACCCTTTCAAACTATTAAAAAAATTAGCAAAACTAAAGCACGCAAGGGTAAAAATTTTACCTAAAGAACATATTTTGATATTTTTTAACAACATTTAAAATGTCATCTATCCCACCTTGCTTGATTCTTAAAAAACTTACTCTAAAGTTCCAGAGATAAATCATTGAAACTGTTCTTCAAAATTTTAAACGGCAAGAGATTAACTTAACTCAAACTATTATGGAAAGTCTTTGGACCATCATGCTTTAGTTTCATTTTTAACACAACATTTTAATTATAAAATTGAAAAAAATTACTTCTATTATTAGATTCATAATGTTTTCAACGCAGAGAAGTTTATATTTGCTAGTACATATGTAGAAAATTTTCAAATGTAAAAAAGACGTTTAAAATTTGAAAGTTTGAAATTTGCTTGTTTTATGGACGTAGTTCCTTCCACCTTTCATTCCTGCACTTCTTTTGATCAGTGATCCGATTGGTGATGGGTTCCCACGTGGCATTGATTCACCAATCGGGCCTCGAGAAAGAATTTATTTTCTTTTATCATTTCTGTTCGCACTCAAAACCTTAAACATGCCCTTTCGAGGATCGCAACTCGTGTGGGTTAAAAAAAAAAAAGGTTAAATATAAAAATATGAATGGTTAAAATATGCTGGTGTGTGGCAAAACGTATTTTCATATACATAAACTGGTTTTATTAAATTAATTTCAACAATTAAATACTGCCTACAAAGCAATACTTTTTTTCTATTTTCTTGCTTTCAGATTATAAGCTAAAAACATAAATTTAATTTCCCGTGTTTCCAAAGCAATATTTTTTTAACTCGTGCATCGCGTGCTATGATTTCATGAAATAGTTTGATAACGTGCTCAAACACAATGCAATAGATAGGTATTGATGGGTTTAAAAAAATCACTTTCAATTTATTCGCAAATTAGAAACAATAAACATACTTTATTTTTATTATTAGGCTTTCTTATACTCGTTGCTTGA
Organism: Oedothorax gibbosus; assembly: GCA_019343175.1. Taxonomy (NCBI): domain Eukaryota; kingdom Metazoa; phylum Arthropoda; class Arachnida; order Araneae; family Linyphiidae; genus Oedothorax; species Oedothorax gibbosus. The sequence goes on from JAFNEN010000253.1 coordinate 255,793, forward strand.
ATACCCGTTGCCATTTGAATTTCAGTAAAAATCACGTTATTCCTCTAGTAACGGACGATCTGCAACTTAACTCCTCAAAACTATAAAAAGAAGAAAATTGTAAAAACTAGACCTTTTTTAATGGTTTTTGCAGAAATTATTCCAAAATTTTCAACAAAATTAAAAATTGCAACTATTGAACCCAGCCAGACTAATAAGAAAATAAAATCTTAAGTGCAGTAACTAAATAACTACTAATATTGTAGGGCAATTATAAAAAATTGATCAAGGCAGGTACCTTATTACTAACTAAAGCTTAAAATAATTTTTTAAACAGAAATTTCGCTGTGGTAAATACAGATTAATTATTTTTATTTTACTTAACCAAATATCATTAAATTTTCACAACAAAAACTATTTAAGAATGCTTTACTGTGAACCATAATTAATTAAACATTTATTTTTAGGAGGTTTTTAAAAATAAAATTGCAAGGTACGATAAAAATAATATCAAAATAACATCTAAAATGTTTAATTCTGACACATTAACTAATTTTGAAATTTATGATTGGTAAAAGTTAACCTCTAATTCTTACTTAAAAAATTCGTTTTAGATAAATTATTTAAAGTTTTCTAGAGCTTGTATGCGTCTAGTATAACTGCAATTCAATTTTCATCGAAAATTAAAAAAAATATAAAAAAATAAGAATTGTGTTTCAATTTTTTTAACTGAATGTTGACCTTTAGAAAATGAAACACTTTTATTACTAAAATTCAATTATAAAATTTTTTAAGGATATTTCGATGCTGATAAGTACTACATTTAACTTAATTTATATAGCAAAAAAATCTTGAGTTTTTAACATGCGTTTCCAAGAATTATCTAATTTACTCTTGAATATTAACATAATCAAATATAAACTAATCGAGTTGTTTTCATTTGCAAACCTAGATTTTTTTTATGGCAACTTTATTAATCTTAATTGACCTATAAACCAAGCGACAGTAAAAGATTGCAATTTTGAAAAGGGAAACAAGATAAAAGAAAAACAGCACTGCATTAATTTCTTTCTGCAAACTGCTAAATTAATTATAATTGTTATTCACTTGTAGAACTTCTGGCCTTTGGGGGAAAATAAGTTTTTGTACTTATATTTCATCTGAAAAAAAAGTTGTTAAGCATATATTCACCACATGTCATTGAATGACCAATAGTTCCAAAGCTGTATTGACGCAAATGAAATACTTTCACTTCCCGAAAACATGTTTGTCGTGATGACCCAACGACGGACATAACAATCCCGATGGAGTATTGTTGATGGGGTTTTTTCGGACGTGTGTCGTGTGTAAAAAGGCATACTTTGTCACAAGGGACAGAAAATGTTTTTTATGTTTGGTTTAACTAGCATATAAATACCCGTTCTTCGCACGGACTAAAAGAATATCAAATCGATCCCAGTATAAGTGTCATTTGATTTGCTATAGGATAATAAACTTTGCCTTTGTTCCCGTTCATTATAAAGAATAAAATCCCGTTACTTATATTGCTTTAAAATTTCAAAATAAAAATACATCACTATAAAATGCACATCCTCATATCACAAAAATCTTCCTCAATATGAACTCATCGCAATTTTCCTGATAAATTCAAAATTAAAGAAATTGTATAACAATGTTATTTCACTTCAAAACCTCCTTTCTGGATTTATTAAAAAAAAGTTAGCTCATTGGCACGTTCAATTATTTTTCAAATCATTAATTTAGTTTCTGAAGGTAATGGCAAGAAAATAAAGCAATTTCAATTTTAATTAATTTTTGTGTTCATTTTAATTTCTTCTGTCGAATGGCAACACGAAAGGGACAAAATGATCGGATTTGAGCGAAAGTGGTGTATTTTTTTCAGAAAATTAGAATTTTCTCTAAAAATGGAACAAATATGAAAAAACTAAGCCTCAGGTGCACACGTTGGTATTAAAGGGAATCTATCTTAAAAATTTCGAATTTCTCAGGGCAGTATAAGTAGGTCTTTTACGATCCACAGACATACAGACACACAGACAGACTCTTTCTTTTATTTTTATAGATTGATCGATTAACACCACACCAAAGCTACAAGGCTAATAGCGAGAAAGAATTGTGCATGCGCAAAAGAAAACTTGAAGCAGTCTCTTATTATTATTATTTTACTTCTAACTAAAACTATTCGGTAACTACGAAAATTGGTCAAATGATGTTCTTTAAGTCTATTACTAAGGCATACTTTTGTTTGATATGCATATGAAAGTCCACCTCTAAATTGAAGTAAGGTTAAGTGAATAAAAGTCATTAAACATACTAATGGTAACCTTCCTTATCATAGAAGTCTTCACTTTTGCATAAAAGAGTTTCAATTAACATTCTAAAGTGGTTTCCGTTTCAAAAGTGGTCAAATATGAAAATTCAACGATTAGTAAACGAAATTGTCATAAAATAATCTTGCGAATTGCGAAAGAAAAGGCTTAGAAACTATTCTACGTAAATGTCAAATCTCAATGCCATACTTCTATTACTTTTACAAGTTGAACAGTTCGTTTCCAACATTTGTGTAATTTCCGGATTCGTTGTGCAAATAAAATGGTAAATTTCCATAATTCGAAGATTCGAAATCCTATAATCGCCATAATGAGGAAATTTCTGGTACCTACCAACGATAGTGGAACGACATAACCACGAGCGTCGGAAATTTTCTGAAAATTGAAATTTCTTTATACTAAACTTATACACAAATTTTCCTAAAATAAATTTCCTAAATAAGTTCAAGTTATTTAAGATGCATAATATTTTTAGAAGAACGTCCAAATAATTCGATATCGCGTAAATTCGTTTTCTAGAAAAGTTGCGCAGCATTAGATTAGTAGCGATGCTTTTTACAATCTGTTTAAAAAGCAATCTGTTTATATACTTTAAATAAAAAAAATAGCTCTTATTTATTTTTAATATGAACTTTGTGTCTTGTGTTAACAATTCTAGTTTTAATATCTTATAGAAATGCATAAAATTTAATGTGATCTATATTCAATACCAGTTTTTTAAAATTATCATTGCAATTCATGGTCTCATCTTCATCAATGGAAAATAAATATGAATTATTTTTTCGCCACATAAAATTATACTTACTAGCAAATACATTAAACGGTGTTTTTAATAACCAAAATATATATTTAGCTTTTATACCCTATTGATATCCTTTTAAAGACCAATAGATCGTTAAGGAGTGAAATATAACCCGGATAAAAACTATTATTAAAGCTATTTATCATCTCATTTCCGAAAGTTCTTTTCAAAAAATTTAGTTCTCAGCTTAGAAATTGCATAATTAATCAATTACCGAATTCTAAATAAATCTTTAAGGCATGTAATGCTCTCTGTTGAATAAAATATTTTAGGTTTTTTATAGGAAACTTATTAAGACTAAATATTTAAATTTCGAATCTAAATGTAACAAAAAATAAATGGCAATATTAAACTGAAACTTTCCATCTATTTAATATTTTTTTTAAAACAAATCTCACAATCATTTGACTATAAGTTTTTTATTTCTAATAAAAATTCAGATTTTTATTTCTAATAAAAATTCCATTTTTAGAAATTGATTCAAAAGTTAAATTTTTTAAAACTTTTATTTAAAAAAAGAAAATTTTAAATTTTTATTCAACTGTTTCATTTAAAAAGCACGAAAATGTGGAAACATATTTATTTATTTGACCAAAGATGAAAGTTGGAAACATAAATCATTTTTTTTTCCTATAACATTCATCCTTCTGAGACCAAATCAAAATTCTACGCATAGAATTTTTATTTAAACATATTTTTCAAACAAAAATATATATTTAAAAGTAGGTTTAGCAAGTAATTAAAAAAACTTTTTACTATTTGTTGAGGGATATTTAAATAAATTGGATGTTTTAAGCCATATAAACCGACATTATTTAGTGCTTTGAATGCCCAAAGCAGATTTGCAGTTTTTAGAAAAATGCCTGTAAATTGTACTACTGAAAAAAAATTTGCAAGATTCTTTTCAAATTTTCAAAATTAAAGATTTGTACAAGACGTGCAAATTCTGGATGTCCTCCTGCTACTTCAATTTTTATACAAAATAATACTACTGATACCTGTAATCAAAGTCTGAAAAGTGGTTTTTCTGTTATCTGACATCTTGAAAACTTTTCAGGTCATTAAGTTTTAAATATTTTTTTGGTAACAGGAATGTTAAACATCCACTTAAATGGATTTCAGGTCTCAGTAGTATAAATTACATCACATTACAATGACATGAATCAATTTTTAGCAGAATACAATGCCTCATGATATAATTTTGACAAATTTTTTGTATTAGTCGGAAATTGCAATGTCGAGTTGATATCGGAAAGTTATAGTACAGCATCGTGTTGAACGAGGGTTTTTAGCAATTTGTAGAAAAAATACCTTTCAATAATTTTCCGAACTATTTATTTGTAGAAAATATACCTTTCAAGCCTTTATACCTTTTAAGCAATTTGTAGAAAAAATACCCTTTCAATAATTTCCAAACTATTTATTCTTGAACAGGTTTTGGTTAAACTCAATTGAGTTAACTTGAAAAGCTTCGTGAACTATATTATGTTTATAAATAGATTTTTTTGCCTTTTTCAATAATTTCGCAGAACTTTATTTTTTTTTAAAGATTAAATTTCTCTTTTTTTCTCTGTGTTAAACTTTTAAACTGGTAATTACTTTCACAATATTTTTCTGTTAAGAATTCGGAAAACTTCAGTAATCTCTTAATACTATTAAGGATAACATGCAAAAATATTCTCTAATTGAATGTCGTTTAATCCGTTAATAGGCAGTTGAAAGTTCTTTGGAGCCGATTAACGTTATTATCCCATTGTTGGGAATAATGAATGTAAGTTTAGGAAAAGTATTTTTTATCCACTTACTATACTATATCGTTGACAGTTTCAGGTTTTGCGAAGAAAGTGTTAAGTGTTTTTTATTAAACTTTTTATACAGCCATATAGATGACAATTCAGAATTTTACTGTTTAAGGTGAGAATAATTCCTCGAGAATAATTTCAATATTAAAGACTAGTCAATATGTGAGAAATACCGAGGATATATTTATTATAGACATAAAAACAAAGGGTATCTTCTTATAAAGTGAACACACACAATAGTTGCAGGCGTAAACCGGGTTTATTTATTACTTAAGAGACATACATTTTTGTTATTACGTATTAAATAAAATCATTCATGTGAATTATTCTGCTAAACTAATTTTTCCGAATAAATGTTTCGAATAATATGAACTTTTTCTGTGTATTAAACTATACCTGTTTTTATGTTTAAAATTGTATATTTACATTTTTTGAAATCGTTAAACGAAATTGCTACTTATATAGTAACAATCTTCAATTTCTCTTTAAAACGGTCGTGTTTGATTTGAAATCAATGATCTGGTCGTATACTAATGGATCTAAAATTCTTGTGGAAGTAAGTAAATCATGTAATTTGAGTAGGGAATCGTTTAATACAACAAATATAATTCAAAATGTTAGCATCATTTAGAAAAAAAAATCTAAAATTTCATAGTGCATAAAGTAAGAGAGGGAGATATAAAGAAAAAGGCAGATTCAATTTACAGTTCCACGAACGAGTTAAGCTGAGAGCGTTATTTTAGAGTGGATAAATGCTTATTATTTCTTTCCTCTAAGGATAAATAGGTTCTGTATTGAAATACCATTTCGTATCCGAACCAAAAGAAGTACTTAAAAAAGAATTGCGTTGATATTTTTTCCTATTTTTTCATTGCTGGATAAATAAAAAACAATTTATTTTTGGTTATTTATTTAAAGACAGAGTTTCACGATGAAATAAATGGAATACATCTCGCATTGAATGGAAACAAATAGAACTACACATGACTGAAAAATGGAAAGAACTATAAAGAAAATCACAGCGAAACTACAAAACGAAGCCTTTAGGTAAAAATAAAATGAGTATTATTTTAGATTTTCAAAAAAAAAAAGGTTTGAATACATTAAAGAAAAAGTATAATAATGCTATTTCATATAACTGAATGGACTGAACTGTCTATCGTAAAAGTTATAGTTGCAGAATCATCTTTTATATTTGAATAACTTTTTTAATTTTAAAATCACATCACAAATAAGTCCTTGATACCAATAGAAATAAAACTTAAGTAAAACTGAATATTTTAGTAAGATTACTGTAATTTTATCGCATCAACAATTCATATAAAGATGTCATTATTCTGTGTATATGGTGATTATTATATGCATAAACTTTCAAATTATACATCCTACCAGCAATTAAAACAAAATTGTACTTAACTTATACAAATGTTTGAATAGAACAAGCGATAGATTGCTTTTAAATTACCGTAGATATGGAAAAATTTACACTTAAACTATTATAATAGTAACTTTATACGCGTGACTTTTTTTTCGCATTCGTCAAAATCACGAAGTCATCATTGAAAACCGCAAAATTAATGTCATAGTGTATATATTGACACGTTGCTAAAGAGAAAAGCATGGTTTAAAGTTAACCTAAGGGGGTAAATAAACATGTATAACTTCTTCAATGAGCAAATCGGACCAACATTCCCATCAAACAAGAAATTCCATTTGAGTTCCGAGAATTCCCCAGTGTTGGATGGACTCGTCTCTTTATGCTCTTGTATGTGCTTCGATTTAATGATAAAAGTGATAAAAGCCCCCCATGTTACACTGTAAGTCTCTCTTTCACATGGCAATAACAACAACTTCCTTCAATCAACAACAAGGACATGACTCCTGATGGGAGCAAACTATATCTGTCACTAGGTTGCTGTATCGAAATACTGGAATTCGCCAAGACTGAAGCCAAGCTAATATGAGTTGAATTGAATTATCGTCGCAATAGAGCTAGCTACACGAGGGCTATTGGAGACGGGTGTCACAATTTAGAACCACAGTCAAGTGACGCTAGATTAATATAATATTCTTTCCACGAAAAATTCAATGTTATAATAACCAGGCGGAACAATCTTTCTGCCCGCCAATCTCATAATATATAGGGGGAACAAGGGACATTTGACCCCTAAGGATACATGACCCAATGCCTTTTTCTCAGCAATGGAAAAGTTTTGTGAGTTGAAAGTGGCATCACTTTTTTTCTTTCAGCTAGTTGATCACATGGTGAAAAAAACGAGCTGAATCATTGCGTATTTGTTAAGTTATGCGAAGAAATACGTTTTCATGCACTGAAAGTAAATTTTTGAGGCCGTAAGGTTTTTCGGTCTACATTTTTTGGTTTAAAAGAAAGAGTTTTTCAATTAGTTATTTGTTTAGTTCATGCTATTAGCTACAGTTACATGCATAATAGTGCTAATGTAATTATTCGCAAATGACTTTGTTTTGGGATTAAACAAAAAAAGTTCAACTAGGGATAAGTGACCCAAACCAATTAGGGATATGTGACCCAAGTAAACAACACAAAAGTAGACAGAAGTAGACCAAGTAAATTTTTTTAAAAATCACGGGAGTCCCAAAAGTAATTGACTGGGTCATTAACGAAGTATAAGGTTTGCTTGGAAGGTACAAGGGAATATTTTTAACGAGCTTACAATTCAATATGCAGAAAAAATCGATGGAAAGTGTTTTAAATGTCCTAAAATGGATAATACATCCCAAAATGATATTGATAAAATAGTAGCGATTCTTCAACCTTATGTGTTTTCTCTGCAAAATAAAAGAAGCCCCAGTTTTGTATTTCGAACAGAATTTACTTTTAAATTTGATTATTTCGTTAATATAAGCATAATTAATGAGATAAAATAAAAAGTATTAATTTTGTCTGAAAATACTATAAAATCTATATAAACTTTATAATATGATATTAGTTTTGTTATTTGGTAAAGTTTTTTGATTATTTTAAGTTATACTACCACATTTTGGGGTTGGGTCACGTATCCCGAATAGGTGGTCATGTATCCCTATGCATTGGATACATGACCCAAAACTAAAATTTTAAATAATTTATATTTTACGTTTAGTAAAAAAACTACCCCAAAAGTTTATTTTTAAAAAAATATCTGCCATTTTATCTTTTATTTTCAAAATCGAGTTTCAACAACAAAACAACATTCGCCAACTCATACAATTCTTCCCCAAATCAAACCACCCAAATCCATACAGCAAGATCACAGCATGGAGGAATTAATCTATCTAGAGGTTTGTGTGTTCCGATCCATAGAATTGTAATGACGGGCTGTTATTGTCATGACAAGGATTCTCGCCCTGGGTGGAGAAAGGGCAGATAATATCTCATTAAATGAATCTCGAAATCAGGAGGTGTAATCGGGTTACTAGTTTCCCAATATTTTGCTCGGGCGAGATCAGAATGAAGAACTTATTTTGTTTTTATGAGAAAAAGTATGAGACTTTTGATGAATGGTTGTTGTTTAAAACTTTCGAGGAAAGTCAGAAATTATTTTGGAATTTATTATTGAAGAGAGAATTGTTTAGATTTATATCTGAGTTACGAATAAGAGCATCTTAAAGTCTAAATTGTAGAAAGTTTAAATTTTCTTGCTCATGAATTGTTTTGTGTGTATGGAATTATTAAATATTTTTTAAACAAGCTGTATACAAATATTTAAAAAAATATTTTTTTTACGTTTTCAATAAACTCTTATTTAAAGGATGCCTCTTAATCTTTAATAATAAAAATGAAGTTTTACGTGTATGTATGTGCCTCATACACTCTTAAACTAGATTAACTTTATAACGAGCGGGAACAATAACATAAGTTTATGATCCTATAACAGGTTACATGGTACACATATTTGGAACGATTTGATATTTTTTAATCCTTGCGAAGAACGGGTATAAATTTGCTAGTTATTAATATAAGACTCTTAATCAATATAACAAAATGAAAAATCAGACAGACAAAATTCAAATTACAATCTTACCAATTAAAACACGAACTTTATTTCACATTTATCATTTCACAAAACCAAGAAAGTTTACAATGGTTCTATGTTAAGTTTATGAAATTGTCTCAAAATATCATAACTGTAGAACTTAAAAAACCGAAACTTCTAAAATATGGTGGAATAACTTCAACTTTCAGTACTGGTATTTTGATACTTTTCCCATATCTCTGCGATATCTGGCTCAAACGGGGAAAAAATCAGACACGC